>PVJN01002980.1:0-110327 GCA_004026805.1 Lasiurus borealis | reverse complement strand
TCTTAATATGATTTACTGAAAGAACCAAATCAATAGTTTTAGGTTTCTTTAGAGGAATGCCAGAGGTTCTTCTTGCATACATCAGTGATGACTGGATAGTCAGCAGCTTATTACTAGTGGAATTTTAATTTCAAAGTAGACTAATAGGAGTTGACTGATGTCTGCTTGTGCACATTCTTAAGTGATAATCAGTATAGAATTACTCGTCGGAAGAGGCTTATGTCATAAGCTGACTGTCTAAATGATGAATATGTAATTAAATTAAACAGAATTGAGACAGATGGTTCTAAGTTTTGATAAATGTGCATATCTTCATAATTAGATAATAAGTCTGTTGCCTGGAAGATCAATTGGGACATAATAACTTTAAAAACTGAATCATTTCATTGTTTGGCATTTATGAGACATGGTAAAAAGCAAATTCCATTTTAATTTACTTAAAATATTGCTTATTGTCTTCCTAAGTTCCTGATTAAAAATGGAAAGACAGATATTGTCATTTTGCATCCTTCTCAATGTAAAATTATTTATTTTGTTTTCTAGACTTTAGAAAATCATTTCAAAACAATACGTTGTGGATTAATGGCTTCCTCTGGATACGAAATAGGAAGTAAAGCATTTAAAATATTGTAAGTCAATACCAGACATTTATGGGACAGAAAAAGTGAATAGCCCAATGAAGTTTATCTGAAATAGTTTCGTTATTTTCTACATTCTTATCAAATAAACACAGATAATATTGTTTGTTTTTTTTCTGGGAAGATACTTGGGTGTTTGACATATTTATATTGGCTTTCCCATGTTTATTAGTCATTTAAAAATAACGCACACATACAAGAAATAGCAATATAACATTAAAAAAAAGTTTGAATTGGAAGTGATGGTAAGATGGTCGAATAAGATGTCTTTAGCGCAAATCTCCTCCTCAACCAAAATTTGGCATTTATCCATGGAAAAGTGCCATGGGACTGGAAGCTGTGGGACTCCAGCACAGATCCACAGGAAGTCCCCCCACTGGCAGCCCCAATCTCTCCCAGGTCTCGGAGCCTCTGAAAACTATTACTAACTATAGTTTAAATTATGTTTCTAAGCCAATGACTTATAATATTACCTGTGGATGAGAGAGCCTTTGTGGAAGTCCCAGATTTCAGTGCAAAAGTTCCATCACTGGAGGAAAAAAATCCAATATTGGACATATTGGAGGGTACGAGAAGAAAACTGTGCCATTATCTGTGTCTCCCTCCAACAAAGTGGCACAGCGCAGTGCCCCCAAAACCAGGTCTCAGAAGGTTTCATAGGATCTACATTCTAACTGCATCACAGACTCCATTGAATGCTGGCCCATGAGCCACCTGGATGCCTCACCCAAGATCTCCCCAAGTGGCCTTTCCCCTCCCCTCTGTGCTCTGCTGGCTTTGCCTGCACACCCCCCAACCACCTTGTGGCTGGCTCCCACTGCATACCCCCAATGGCTGCTGAGAGAGCTTTAGCTTATAGTTAATGAACACACATAGAAAGCCCACCAACCCCCCAGATCAAACAAAATTGCCTACATGAGCCTTTAGCACTATCTGTGGGAAAGCAAAAGAGAGAGTAATCAGCATTTGGACTATAAGGCAGAATTCGGAGAAGGCACACTATTTTAAGAATTTGCCACAGAGAGAGCAAGAAGAGTGAAGGAGACTTATTCACAGAAGGTGTGAGAAAGCTAAGAACTTCTAGAAGGGATGATGGAAGGTAATTCTCTCCCAAAGTCGGTCAGTAAAGATTGGAGAAGATGAAAGTTGCCTCTTACCAGGGATAGAACCTGCACCTGAGCATGTGCCCTGACTGAGAATCAAACCAGCAACCCTTGAGTGCATGGGATGCCATCCAACTGACTGAGCCACACTAGCTAGGGCCACATCAAATATTTTAAAATGATAATGTTTCCCTTCAAAGTTATAAGAGATTGTAACCAATTGAAGATCAACATAAACCCAATTATGTCATTTGCTTCACAACTTTAATTTTATTGATGAAGAAACTGACACATAGATGACATACATGTTAATGATTGAATGAATGAATTAACTCCAAATGATGGAATGATTGATGGAATAGGTTCTCTGTTTACATCTTGTTTAAATATCTCAAAACTGTTTTATATTATTATTTCTATGAGGGTGTTGTAAATATCTTACTATAGCCATTCCTAAGTTCCTATGTACTTCATACTTTTGGTTGCTATTACTAACTATAATTTAAATTATGTTTCTAGTCTTCCCTTTTTATTAAGAAATACATCTTTTTAAAAATAGTGATCTAAATATTTATATGAGTTTTCTTATGAGATGTTAATTCTTATTTTAAAAGTATAGAGTTTATTTAGAAAATAATACATTAATATATGAGTATAAAATAAATATTTCAAAAACTAAGAGCTGCAGATACATACTTGTTTTTTCTGGTGCTTGTTTTAGACTTTTTCTCTGTTCTTTATTTAAAGTCAATTTTTATAATTTATTTTACAAAAATGCTTTTCTAACATAGCACTAGTTACTCCATTAATTCATATCTACGACTAATAAACATTTAATACTATTAGCAACATTTTTATATCTATAAATATGTCATATATGTATGAATATACATCATTGTCATTCTTTCTAATTCTTGAATAAATATTTGCTATCAGGGTCTGAATGGGATGAGACTGTCAGATCTTAACAGCATGTAAATATATGAGAGGAAAAGTAACCAAGTAATAAGGAAAATTCAAAGTCTTAACAGAAAATCATTATAAAACTCTCTTCAAAGTTAGATTGTTTTGGTTATGAAATTTTGAAAAAAATAGTAAGAAATACAAAATAAGTTTTCCAATGAATAGAGTGATATTAAACATTAATATATGTATACAGTTCATTTTAAACTAAATTTTCCAATGTATGTATTTGAATTTTAATCATGAGCTTATGTTGTTGTTCCCAAAAAGAAAAAAATAAATAAATGATACTTTTGAAAGAGAAATTTAACATTAGGCAAAAATAACTGTGCTATCTTAATATTCTTCCAAGATTATAATCAATATTGCTTATGGGTGTGCATGTATATGAATAGATAGATTGAAGAATGGCTAGAGAGATTGGCAGATGCACTTGATAAATGGCAGGGAACTATTGTAGTGACACCAATTACCAAAGTGGAACTTTGCATTGTTGTTATATCAGTAAGTTGAATAAGCTTTATTTTATCACTACTGTATCTTCTCTTCTACTAACTTTTTCAAAATCTTCAATTTACTTATTTCTTTTATAGCCATACACCAATATGTTTAGTAAATGCAGAACAACTCTATGTCAGTAATTCAGTTGTGCTGTGGTCAATATCTATGTTTGTTCCATAAAAAAAAAAAAGTCACAGTAATTGGATTCACAGATTTTTGAGGTTTGTGCCAGGTATATCTGCTATAAGATGGTAATAGAAATTGGAATGAATAATGGAAATTAAAGGAAGATACATTTCAAAATAAAGTTCAAATTAATTAGGTTTAGTATTAAAATGCATTCACATTTAATCCTCAATTGCCACCCAATGTTAACATTTATGTTAAGTATAAAAATATGTTTTCTTGGGATATAAATCTATTCCCATTGTCCTTGGCACAATATATTCAATCATTATAATGAATATTTCAAAACAAATTTTTAAGAAGAAAATGATACATAGCGTTTGATAAGTTGTAATTTTTAAAGAAAATTTTGTTTTGCTTTTAACTATATAATGTATAATTTTAAATTTCCTATCATGAGAAATTCTATGAGTAACTTGCAAAGATAATCTATGCATATAAAACCCTAATATGCAAATAGACCAAACTGCAGTACCACTGAACAACCAGTTGCTGTGATGTGCAGAACATGGTGGGCAATGGCTGTGGCAGGATGGTGGAGCAGATGAGTGGGGACGACAAACCAAGGTGGGGCCCTGGTCACTGTCATTGGGGAGAGCTCTGGAGAACTTACTGAAAGTTCTTTGCTCCCACACACCACGGTCCCATCTGGCTCTCACATCTGCTGCCAGCCGTGATCACTCAGTACTGTCAACAGGTGTAAGCACCAACTGCTTGCCTTGATCGCCCTGCAGGGCTTCTCCACCTCTCCCTGATCCTGAGGGGTAATCGGAGCTGGCAGCCTCCACTCGCACTTGCTGACAGTGCCAACCCCCTGCTCACACCTGCTCCTGTCACTGGCCCCAATTGATTCATCCCGTCAACAGGTGCGAGCAGGACAGGTGCTTTCAGCATATGGGAGCAGTGATGAGGGGAGTGGGACTGCCTGCAGACAGGAGACCCCGGGGCTGCAGTGGGAGGGGCAGGAGGATGGATCAAGAACCACCCCTCTACCCACTGCAGCCTCATGGTCCACAGTTCCTTTCAAGATGCATGAATTTGTACACTGGGCCCCTAGCTTTGCATAATGATTCAACATTGTTCTAAAAATACTGATTTACTTTTGAGATTTTGATGAGGAGCTAGGTTTCAGGAATTATTCACCTGCTCTTTTGTCTAGCCCATCAGAAAATCTCTACTTTAGTTAGTTAGTTTCAATTTAAAATGCTTCTTTTTCAAATTAGTTTTACCTAATATATTCTGTTTTTAGCAACCAGGTGGGCAGTTTAAATTAACCTTACTTGTTTCTAAGAACTATCAAATTGTAAGACTTAAGTACTCATTATATTCTTCTAAAACTCATTTCTGTATTGATATCTTATTGTTATTCTCATTATCAAAATTCTAGTCTTTGAAATGTCCTTACTAATCGTAATAGTTTATAAAGTATTTTAGCCCTTTATTCAGATTACAAAACCTTTTTTTTTTTTCTTGGAATAAAGTGATAAATAGTAATATTTAGTTTGGGCATAGTTTTTCTTAATTAGGAAATGTAAGCAGTCCTGATGACAGCAAAATAAATGTAAAATATGAAAACACTGTATTTCTTAAGCCTGCTGATAATGCTAAGTATTGGAAGAATTTGGGGTGGGCATTAATATGCACAAGTGTATTTTGTTATGGGATAACAAAACCTCTAAAAAATGTGTTGTTTTTTTTATTTGTTTTTTTTTTTTTAAATATATTTTATTGCTTTGTTTCAGAGAGGAAAGAAGAGGGATAGAGAGTTAGAAACATCAATGGGAGAGAAACATCGATTAGCTGCCTCTTGCACACCTCCTACTGGGGATGTGCCTGCAACCAAGGTACATGCCCTTGACCAGAATCTAATCTGGGACTCTTCATTCCATAGGCTATTGTTCTATCCACTGAGCCAGACCAGTTAAAGCTGAAAAATGTGTTTCAATGTATATTAATGAAGGAAACCCTATTTTAGAGTATCTCTTTGTTTCTGTGATAGCAATTTTGTTTCTGATTTCTGATCATAATTTTTTTGAAGTTCCAAGTAGTGACTTGATGTTTGATATGATCTTGTGATGACCATTTGGGATTATTTACGTTATAATACGGTATTTCTTAGCATTTTTCTTTGTTTCCTAGGACTAGCAGAGCAAAGTACCACAAACAAGGTGGCTTGGAAATGAATTGCCTCATAGTTTGACTAAAAGTCCAAGGTTTTGGCAGCAAATTTCTCCCTCAGGAACCTGTGGGAAACCCTTCCTCGCATTCCCTCATTTCCGGTAGCCTCACATTTTCTTTGGTTCATGGCAGTGTAACTCCAATCTTTGTATGCTTTCTTGAAGTCCCTTCACATAATTCTCCCTCTCTGAATGTCTGAGTCAGTTTCTTCTTTTTATAAGGGCACCAGTCCTATTGAATTAGGGTCCATTGAATGTCTTTAACTTAACCTGACTACATCTGTAGAAATGCTGTTTTCAAATAAGGTCTGATTCCGAGGAACTAGAGATTAGATGTTCAATGTATCATTTTGGGAGGACACAGTTCAATCTGTAACAACTACGTCCTATAATGTCATCATCCAATCTTCTTTATTCTACTCCTGCTATATTTGCTAGATTCCTTACTTTCTTTCCAAAGATATACTTAATATTAATTAATGTCAATAATCCTTAAAATAGACATTATATATATGTAATATAAAATACACGACCTCCCATTTGTTCCACTATATGCTTTTTCTATGTCTTAAATTGGGTTGTCCAAAAGATGATGAATTTTTTTCAATATAAACTTTATCCTAAAGTTAAGATACAAATTGATATTTTTCATTTTCAGCTAAAAACTCTTTAAGGTACTAAGTTCTTCAACTCACTTATGTGAAGTATATTTATAGACTGACTCCCTGCTATGCATTTTAGATATGAAGAATATAGTGAAGGCGGGTATGAGAAGTTAAATGTTGATGGAAGGATACTTGATTTGGGGTGGTGAACACACAATGCAGTGTACAGATTATCTGTTGTTAAAGTGTGAAACCTGTATAATTTTAATAATATATATATTATTGATTTTTACAAAGTGGAAGAGAGAGGGATAGAGAGTTAGAAACATCAATGAGAGAGAAACATTGATTAGCTGATTCCTGCACACCCCCCACTGGGTATGTGCCCGCTACCAAGGTACATGTCCTTGACTGGAATCGAACATGGGGCCCTTGAATCCACAGGCCGACATTCTATCCACTGAGCCAAACTGGTTAGGACAAAACCTGTATAATTTTATTAACCAGTGTCAGCCTAACAAACTCAAAACGGAGAAAGAAAAGAATAAGACAGAAAGGCTTCATATTATGGAGATTACACTAATGCTGCATAACTAGAAAATCTAGAAACAAGAAAACGCATTTTACTGAAAAGCACTAGGAAAGAAATGAGTGTATGGGAACCTCTTTCATGTCCCACATGGTTCAGGGTTCCTGTTCAGGGTTCGGGTTCTGGAGGAGGTCACATGCAAGTGAAAAGAGAGACTAGAAAGGTAGTAATTTGGCGATATTGGGGGGCCAGGCAGGAGCCTTCCTCTAGTGCAGCGGTTCTCAACCTTTCTAATGCCGTGACCCTTTAACACAGTTCTTCATGTTGTGGTGACCCCCAACCATTAAACTATTTTCATTGCTACTTCATAACTGTCATTGTGCTACTGTTAATGAATTGTAATGTAAATATCTGACATGCAGGATGTCTTAGGTGACTCCGGTGAAAGAGTTGTTCGACCCCCAAAGGGGTCTCGACCCACAGGTAGAGAACCACTGCTCTAGTGGAAAAACTACCTCCTTCCTTTGGCTTTGCCATCCCTTTTACTCAGGTTTGGAATGCACCCTTTGCCCTGAAGCAGACAATTCCAATAACAAGTAGATTATCTTATCAGTAAGGATTTACATGATTATTTGATGGGGAAGTTCATTGTCTCAATTAGATAGGAGGTGGCTGGCTTTGACCTTTCAGAGCTTCAAGGTTGACCAGCCTTCCTGGTTCCTTGTCCACTTTCTATTAGTGAGACAATTATTGGTTTCTGGCATGAGTGGACACGAAGTTTCCAAGAGAGGCATTCTGTGAGAGAGAGTCATTTATCAGGAAAGTCTTTTCCCTGAAAGTGGTACTGGAAAGATCTGCATGTTTGAGAAGCAGCTGGGCGACTGAGCATTAGGTACAAGCAGAACAAAGTCATAGGGCCTCAGGTGAGAATGACATGTGCTATTTGCATACAAAGTTTGGTGCTATGGAACTCTAGTTTTATAAATCGAAGTTGTCATCAGGAATTTGTTAATTCTAAGGGAGTAGCGATGTTTAGAAACTTGTGAGTGGGAAGAGTTTACCGACTTTTGAGCTGAGCAATGGCATATTCTATCTTTTAAAAAGAAAACTCCACCTCTGGTTTGAAAATAGCATGACAGCCACATTTCCTGCTTTGCAAACAACAAAGAACAGGGACTAACTAAAACTTATTCCTCAATATGAGTACAACTAATGGAATTCCAAACTATACATTCAGCGAAATACTGCCAAAAGGATGCTGGGTGAAATTGCACAAGAAAATGAAGTAGAGAGAGAGTTCATGGTGTTAGATCTCAGGATAAAAGCCGATAAAAGAACTGAGGCAGAATTAAAACATCATACTATTTTATAAGAAAGTGAAATCCAAGGAATAAGAAGGAAGAAATAAAGAACAGTCACCACAAAGCAATTTGTTAAATAATGGAAATTCTGTTCATCTTAGTGTATACTTGATTCTAAATCAAATACATGCCTGATCTTAGCAAGCCAGGGCCTTCTCAACTCTGTATTTGTGTTCAGTGGCATAAAATGGTGACAAAAATCCTTTATAATAGAGGAATATGCTAATTATCTGTTATGCCACGAGGCATAACAACAACTGCGTGATGACCGGGTCACAGATCTGCAGGAGAGTGGGCGCAGCGAACTACAAGCAGGTGGTGGAGAGCTACAGGAGGAGGCAGGGCAGCAAGCTATGAGGGGGAGCAGAGTGGGCTACAGAAGTGCAGGGTAGCTGTTAGAGAGTTAAAGGAGGGAAGCAGCAAGGTACTGGCATATAGATTCGTACTCAGGGCTACTAGTATATCATAAGAAACAGTATTTCCTATCAGAGATTGGGAATCTGCTTATGTGGATTGAGCCAAATTGGTTAGGGCGTAGCTGGTCTATGCCCCTAACCCATACATTTTTCAATGATCAATGGTGGTTAGTTTTTTTTCATTTTAAAACAATATGAATACATATATACTACATCTGGAATTCCAAAGCCCTCCTGATGCGAGGCTCTTCTGCAATTCAGCATGCATGACCTGCCTCATAGCAGACACTGGAACATCTCTCCGTGAATCAGTTTTATTTTTCTGTCATTAACTTGTGTGTATTAGGTTCTCCTCCATTGTAACTTTACTATTCTTTGGCCCACAGTATGTCTCACTCCATGTCTAAACCTCTTAAAGGTGGCTTTCAATACTCACTGCTTCATATTCTCAGGATTTCTTAGTTCAAACTAGTGAGAAATGACTACATTTCTTAAGTTCTATTTTTGGGCCAAGATACATCATAATTTATGGGGAACTTCTCAAATTTATGCTCCTTGGGGAAGGCATCATCTTTGGTTGATTCAGCAGCTGTTGGCATGAGTACATATTATATAACATTAAATAAATATAGAAAGGAGCCTAAGCATGTCTATTAATTGCACATCCTTTACTTGGAAGCATTTATACTCTTCTTCCAGTACTTAGAATGTCAAAGATGCAACCACTCATACATTGCAAGTGAAAATTGCCACAGCTTTCTGAATTTGGCAACATCTATTAAAACTAAAAATATATGGCCTCTGGTCCTGCATTTTAAATTCTAGAAATCACTTCTATAAAGGCAATCTCCCTGTGGATATATATATATATATATATATATATATATATATATATATATATTACAGTTTGTAATATCATGGATTTGAAGAATCTTAATTTTCACTAATTGTGAACTCAATAGATATGCTACATCCATTTACTAGAATATTAAATGTATTAAAGGTTTTATTTAATTCTGAAATTAAATTTTCTCTACTATGTAGTTTTAAATTAAAAATAAACATGATGCTGATTATTATGTATACTATGGTTATATATACATTTTTTGTTTTTACATGTTAAATATGTCTCACATATAAAGAAAACTGCTAATATCTATTGCTCCTCGGGTGACTAGAAGACAGGTGAATGTTGGGGGAATTTTTGCTAAATTTAATTTTGCATATATGGAGAGTAAATTTAGGAAATTAAGTTCAGAGACCATTTAGAAGGCTCTAAAAATCATTGAAGATAAAGATATCATGAATTAATAGACATATTTGAGGCAGGTTTTGTAAATAAAATGTATATCATTTGCTAAAAGACAGGACATGGGGAAGGAGAAAAAATATGAGAGACCAAAGGTGACTCTGGGAAGTTTGATTTGATTAGCACGATGGATGATGTTGCTGTTGGAGTAATCTTAGGGAGATAAGTATGGTGGAGCCCATAGAATAAGACTCATGTGAGTGCTTCTGGAGATTAGAAAGTACTTATGCAGGAACTTCATTGAATTATGAATGTCCCATAAGGTAATTCAGTGCATAAGTGAGTATTTCTAACACTCTAGGGAGCGACAACAAAAAGGTGAGTAGAACAGTCATGTTCTTGCTTTCATGGCAACTGGCACCCTGGAGTGGTCCTCAAGGAAAGCTACCAGGGAGGGCTTCGTGAGGAAGATCACTTAGTTGAGAGACACAAGAGCTAGAAATGTCTAGAATAAGTATTAAAAAGTCCTTAAGGACAATTGGGAAACAGCCTAGGTGCCCGTCAGCAGATGAGTGGATCAGAAAACTGTGGTACATCTACACAATGGAATTCTATGCTGCCATTAGAAAAAAAGGCATTCTTACCATTTGCAGCAACCTGGATGGAACTGGAGAGCCTTATGCTAAGTGAAATAAGCCAATCAATGAAGGAGAAACACCACATGATCTCACTCATTTGTGGATAATAAAGAACATTATAAACTGATGAACAAAAGGATAGACACAGAGACAGTAAAGCATCAAACACACTGTCAAATTACAGCAGGAAGATTAAGGAGAGGTGGGGTAGATAGGAGATTAACCAAAGGATTTGTATGCATGCATATAAGCATAATTAATGACCACAAGACACTGGGGGGTTGGGGTACACCTGGGAGGTGGGGGAGGGCAATGTATACATGTAACACAATAAAATAAAATAAAAGGCTTTAAGGTAGAAAGAGGCAAAGAAAACAATTTTGAATGAAGAGATTAGCAGGAATCAAAACATGAATGATGTCAAGAGCACAGAAAGCAATTAAGGCTGGCAAATACTTTCAAAAGGAGCCAAGCCTAACAGATACCTGGGGAATGCATACGTAAAGCATTCCTAATAAAATTTTACTTCAATATTAAAATTCATCTATTTAGAAAGGCTTTGTCCCTTCTATTTTATTTTTGTACTGAATAGGCTAATTTTTTTTTTATTTTTTATTTTTTTGGATAACCACCATGACAGAAAAATTATTTCACAAATAGGTAGAGTTAGGGTGGTTTTATAGCACAGCGGTACATTCAGCATATTTATTTTTGAAATATAGACCTTTAAATGCTAAGTGGATTTTAAATTAAAATGATACACAGACAGCAAATGAATTACATTTTCTCTGGGAGAAATCAGAATGGAGTTAGTGTTAAAGTGGAGGTCATAAGGGGGGAAAAGCAATTTAGTTAAGAAAATAGAAAATGCCCTTAATGATACAAATGATAGAATGGAAGGCCTAATGCTCACGCTGTGTGCTTCATTTCAGTATTTCCTCTTAATGCCAGGCAATAGAGCAAACAAGACATTTTTATTAGATTTTTTCCACATTTTTGTCACACGGTGGCAATTTGTATCTATTTGTAATTAAAATGGCATTAAGCAAGCAGCACTATTTTCAAGTTATGCAATATTTCACAATAAAGATTGCATATAAAAACCTTCACTAAGTCAATAGACTCAATTATATAATAGGTATTACTGTGCCCCAGTGTGAAAATAATGATACATTGTCCAATTACTTTCAAGAAAAGACTTCAGTTTGCTAGTTATTCATATACTGCCTTTTATTATTTCTTAATTGACTCATGCATATGTGATTTGTCTGACCAACAATGATGACAACTTATGGAAGAGAAAGATCACAAATAATTCACAGCTTGAACATACACCAAGGATATGTTCAGACAAGTTTTTTTTAGATATACAGAGGCAGAATGAAACAACAGAAAAATTTGGTACAAGGGATGTGTGTGCTTGGTTTCAGGTCTCTCTCTCTCTCTCTCTCTCTCTCTCTCTCTCTCTCTCTCTCTCTCTCCATGCCTAACTTTTATTGCTTAGTCCTGAAATATAATTTATAATATGCATCTTTGAAGCATGAACATCTTAGTTCATTACTATTTAATGATACACAGGAGAATTCAATTCTACTTTATTGTGGTATGATTCTATGATTTCTAAATTATTTCTATGTCATAAAACTATAGGTTTAGGTAATATAAATGAAACATCTTCTTCAAGACTACTCTTAGTCATTCACTCAGCTAATAATAACTTCACATGCACTGCATTAATTACCCAGGACTGCTGTAACAAAGTACCTAAAACTAGGTAGCTTCCAAGAACAGAGATTTATTCTCTTACAGTTATGGAAGCTAGAAGTTTCAGATCAAGGTGCTATCATGGCTCCCTCTGAAGCCTGTAAGAAAGGATTTTTCTTTTCCTTTTCCAGCCAGGGTAGCTGTGGACATTCTTGTTTTGGCAATAGAACTTTTTAAAAGAATGATGCATAATGCTTGCAAGTCTACAGTTTGCTTAAAGACATGATGAGTATTGCTATATTTCTTTTCCTCAGTTTAATAAGTTGTAGATCAAGGAGCTATGTATTTTTGATGAAAGATAAAGTTTGTTAAGCAATAATAAATATCAAATATTAAAAATTTGCATTATATTACTAGTCCTCAATTGATGAGCATAATTCAGTTGTTACACTATCAAATTTTGCCATTAAGTTATAAGTTATAGATAGCTTTGGTAAGGCTTTTTAAAATAAAAATTACAGAATTATAAGTCTAGTAGGGAGTGCCATTCACTTTGTTTCATGTTTTGTTTATTTTAATTTAAATATTTCATGAATTAGGTTCTAAGAATATTTCCTTTTCAGAATTTCTTTTAAAAATGATTTCCTTCTTTTTATATCTAAATGCAAAGAAATATTTAAAATTTCTAAATTTGTATTATAAATGTAAGATGTCTGTCCTCTCAAGTCAATTTACCACTTCTTAGGCCAAAAGGAAATCTAGAGCAGATATTTATCATTAGACAGTTTTATTTAAATTTTACATATTTAACTCTAGATAACTTTATAGTAATTAGGTAGTACTAATTAGAACCAGCAGTCATTAAATATTTAGCATGTGAAACATAACTTTGTCTTATATAGAGAGAGCTATATCACATCACTAACAATAAAATACTGCTTTTGATTGCAATTGGGTGATATGGGGGTAAACTCTCCCATTTATTTCCCACATGTTTGTGTGAGATGTTCTCTTTTTACTGGACTAAGTCTGCCCCTAATGTCAGTACATTACCCTGATCACAAAGGCTTTATTTAGCTTGAGAAGATGAAGTGAAAGATATAGTTATCATATACACATAAGAATCTTATTATGAAGAATCTTCATTCCATGGCTGTATGACAATTAAAATTCTTTTCAAGTCTATGTGTCTTCATGCCCTATTCATACTAGCTTTAACAAAAAGGAAGATTAGCTTATATGTGTTACCAATTCAAGAGTTTAAGTTTCATTCAGGAATGGCTGGTTTAGAGTTCCCAGAACGTGATCATACTTAGTCTTTATCAATCTCTCAGAACTGTTATCTATTGTGTTGACTTTGTCTTAAGTTTGAAATCTTACCAAACTTATGGCCTTTCTGCCTCTTTTTTTTTTTCCCCATGAATAGTCAATAAGAGCCATATGCATTATGTTCAAAATGTCATAACATTGCTTAAAAAATTAACTATCCATTCTTCCTCTATCTTCTCATTATATAATGACCATCTTAGTCTTTGAGGACAGAGATTGGATTATATAGTATATTTAAAATTAGAATTTTTATGTCTCAGAATTGTAATTAACAAAAATAAGTATCATGTTCTTCACACATTCTAAAAATGAGTGTCCTAGAAATCATGTAAGGTTTTCTAAAATATCCGTAAGTCATGTCCCTTGACATATAATAGTCTCTGGTTTATACAGTGGTACCTCGAGATATGAGTGCCCTAACATATGAGATTTTTGAGATATGAGCCGTCGAGCGAGCGATTTTTGCTTTGAAATATGAGCAACATTTGAGATAGGAGTAATCGTGCGGATTGCCAGGCTGCACACAACCCGCCAATTTACCTCGACTCGAGCATCTCATAGTTTCCCACGCCTCAAGATTACGGAACAAATTAAACTCGTATCTCGAGGTACCACTGTATTAAATTTGTCTGGGTTGAACAAGTTTTATGGAGACAGTATATTGAGAATAAGTGTTAGCTCTTCCACCACCACCCCCTTTCTTTGCTTTTCTATATAAAGTGAAGAGAACTTGACAAAATACTCTAGGAATATTTGGCATATGTTTTCCAGAGGTTGGAAGTCAGGAACCAGTGCCTGACACTCCTGTAGCAAAATTTAATATCAGATAGTTGGCTGGAGTAGCCCTTGAGGAAAATTTAGGGGCATTTTGCACCTTTATTTATAGAGAGTAAAAATATCAAATGTTTCATATGGGACAGAATGGATGTTGCAGAAAACATCTGGAAAACTTTAGTAAGGTTTTTTAACATAACAAGTGACACTAATAGGAAGAGTTTTTGGTGTCCATCCAAAGAAACCAAATTTGGCAAGTACTTTATAAGCAATGAATTGAAAAGTCAGTTTTCTGTGCAGGTGAAGATGACATCAGGTGTATATAAGTATGGATTGTAAAAACATAAAAAAAGTATCACAAAGGTAAAACTGATATTTGGCATACATGCTCCAGAAAATACTAATGTCATATTAATACCAATCTTCCCCAGCTATGTTCCCTGAACCCTTTACTCAAACTTTTATCCCTATACTCAAGTCCCAGCAAATCAGAAAGGAGATAGCCTGCAGATCAAACAGACAAAACATGCCACCCTTACTCACAGTAGGAGCTCATACACCTGAAGGGATAACCACCCTCAAGAGAGCACATAATCTTACCTATCCTGTAATTCAATCTTGCTTTCTCTTATTACCTGAGATGAGGTCATTTTAATAACTAGTTATAAAGGATAAAATTTTTAATTTAACTGAAACTTTTATTTAGTTTGTACTGTATTTTTATGTCTGAAAGCCAGCTATTTTGTAAGTGAAAAGGTAGAATCTGCAAGAAAAATTAGGAATAGAGGGGCACACATTGGAAAGAAATATGTGGATGATAAAGGGGTCATCTGGAAAATCGCTTCACAAAGAGATATGATCACAGATTCCAAAATGGGCAGGTCACGGTGGATAGTCATGTCCCAGGCTGCTTCTTCATTTCAGAGAGGAAGGTCAAGGGAGGAAGAGATAGAAACATCAATGATGAGGGAATCATTGATTGACTGCCTCCTGCACACCCCATGCTTGGGATGGAGCTCACATTCCAGACATGTGCACTGACCAGGAATCAAACCAACCGTGACCTCCTGGTTCATAGGTTCACATTCAACCACAGAGCAACACTGGCCAGGCCTAGGCTGCAAGCAAGCCCTGTCCATTGGTCTTGTATATCTGGTTAACACATCATTGAAATTCCAGTACTTGCCAAATTTGGTTTCTTTGGATGGACACCTGAAGGGATAACCACCCTCAAGAGAGCATATAATATTACCTATCCTGTAATTCAATCCCTGCCTCGCTTTCTCCTGTAATCAGTTTTACTTTTCCTCCTCAAGTTCAAATGAGTAAAAGAAACTGCAAAACAGTTATCATCTGCAGCATTCGAGATCTTGCTTCTGGACAATTGTCCTGTTTTGTTTCTCATAAACTTATAAAAATCCTCTACAGATTTGGAGATTTCTTATGTCAACAAATAAATTTAAAGCTATTTTATAATTTTATCTGACATCATTTGAAACTTAAACATAGAAATTAAAGGCCATAAAATGCCCCCAATATTCTACCCTGGCTTTACAATGATATCTGTTGACATAAAATGTTTTATCACTTATTTTATAACTAGAGGCCTGATGCATGAAGATTCATGCAAGAACAGGCCTTCATTCCCCTGACTGCTGGCACCACCTTCACTCCTGCGAGAGAAGCCACCTTTAACCCTTCCCACACTGCCCAGAGGCCCAGAGTGGCTGAGGTGGTGTAGTACACTTGCATCGGTGCCTCTGTATGCAAATTAACAGGCCATCTTTGTTGGATTAATTTGCATACTCACTCCTGATTGGCTGGTGGGTGTCACAAAGATATGGTCAATTTATATCTTTCTCTTTTATTAGTGTAGATGCTTCCCATGAAATTTCACATCTTTTGAGGTATTCCAGGAGCGCTTCTGAAACACTGCAAAGCTATTCCTACTTATATTGAGATTTTAACCCTTAAAACCTCAATGTCTAATGAAAACTAATACTTAATCAGTATTTTTTAGCTTGGAAATTTTACAACCTCTACAAAGATTTTTCATAGACCTAAAATTCAATTATTGTCATGGAATGATTTTTGGTAAAACCCAGGTAAAATAAAAACATACCTGTTTTCCGATGAAACCGGTTTGGCTCAGTGGATAGAGCACTGGCCTGCAGACTGAAGGGTCCCGGGTTCCATTCTGGTCAAGGGCATGTACATTGGTTTCGAGCATATCCCCAGTTAGGGGTGTGCAGGAGGCAGCTGATCGATGTCTCTCTTTCATTGATGTTTCTGACTCTCTAGTCCTCTCCCTTCCTCTCTGTAAAAAATCAATAAAATATATTAAGGAAAAAAAAAGGAATTATAAAGATATACCTTTTTTCCATATCCAACAAACTTAAATTAGCTTTATTTACTAAGGATTAGTCTTAGATCACATGATTTTTAAAAGCACTTGGGATAGTTTCTATATTCTTGAGAATTTTAGAAAACCCAAAGCATATAAGCACCGGCCTTTAAATTAATTTTAACAATATCACCTAGAGGTAGAAACTTATCATATATTTACAAGAGACATTTTAGCCATGAGAAAATTTTACTAGTTATAAAAGAGCAATTGGATGCAAATTTAGCCTTTGAGGGATAAAATATAAATTTATAATTTATATCTGTCCTTGGTAACTTAAGTTTCAAATCACCTTCCCCTCTTAAAATAAGGATAGTCATTTTTAATACCTCAGAGAATTAGGGTGATGACAAAGCATCATAGGTTGCTCTATTTCTCTAAATCCTTTTACGAAATTTCATTTTAGCTTAGCAGAGAAGGACTTTTTAAGTTCTGAGATAGTCTCCACTGGTTTTTTGTTTGTTTTTCCCCATTTATTCTACCTAGTTTTACAGTCAAATTATTCAAACTGTGCATGCAGTAATTTAGAAGTATCAAAGGATCCTTATCTTGGCCATCATAGTTGTAAATGGGAGGCCGACTATAAATGGGTCTTGTAGGACTGGGAGACATGACTTCTCATGTCAATCTTGAGATTTATAGAACATAGTCACACTTCTAGGAAAACCAGCCTCTATGTGCACAGCTGTGGATGATACAAATGCCTGAAGGATTGCTGTATACCCTATAGTTTATTTTACACAAAACCTCTTTTTTCATCCTCACATTTTTGTCAATTGGGTCACTCAAGGTCTTTTTCTCTGTGAGACACTCTCTTGTGAATTGCCAACCCTTTTTTGTTCCTCTCTTTGAAAACCTTCATTGTCTATAATCATCTATGCTCATGTGTCTTGTACCCCCTTCTATTATACAGTATTTGGGAGTCTGAGTGTTCTTTAGGTAAACTCTCACAAGCCATTGTGATTAGATTTAAGATTTTGGTCAAGCAATGCACTTATGTAAGTATTCAGTAGACTTTGGAATAATTTGCATTTTACTGATTACCATGTCCTAGAGAAAAAAAAGGAGATTCATCTTTAATGTTCAACCTTCCTAGTTTCAGAGAGAATTTGATACAATCAAAGTTATTTGAGATACTGTCTTCTTCTGCTATGCTTGTCACCATCCTGGAAAAAAATAAACTATAAGCAATGGAATAAAAATATAATCAGAGATTATATTTGAGCATAAAGCATGTCTAATACTTTAATTAAGGGATAAGGAGAACATTTCCAGGTGAACTTATAGCATTTGCTCTGGAGGTGCTATGTAAAGGCTTTAAGATAATTTGAAATGAATAATTTTTTATTAATGGCTAGATTAGCATAGCATATAAATTCTTTCCTAGTCTCAAAGAATAAGCCTGATCATCACAGAAAGAAGAAAAACAGAAAGAAGTGGAGGGGTTATTTATATCAAAAGTTTTATGACAATTGGAATGTAAACAGTAATACTTTAGGCCAGTAGTCGACAAACTCATTAGTCAACAGAGCCAAATATTAACAGTACTACTATTGAAATTTATTTTGAGAGCTGAAAACCGACTTTTGCACATGGGCCACGAAGTTTCAATCACATTATACTTGCGCACATGCACATGGTATTTTGTGGAAGAGCCACATTCAAGGTGCCAAAGCACCTCATGTGGCTCGCGATCTGCAGTTTGCCAACCACTGCTTTAGGCTCTTGGCTGTTTGTGGGAAGAAGAAAAGGAAGAAATAAACAATATATTTTATATGAAACAGCACTAATTTAAAATTAAGGTGTATTTCATGAGCTACAAATCAATAAGTAGGGTAAACAGAAGCTTGGGAACTGTAAGAAGAAATTATTTTCTCAGTAGCTGCAGTAAATGCCTGGTAAAAGGAAAAAAAGATGAAACTCGGAAGACAGCATTATTTAAGGAGAAATGTGTGAGTTTCTTCAAGAAAAAGGGACCCAATTCTAAATAAGTAACAAACCTTCTCTCCCACTTCATCGTATCTCTGGAGAGGAACATTTTGCATCCATATGTGA
Source organism: Lasiurus borealis (assembly GCA_004026805.1). Lineage (NCBI taxonomy): Eukaryota > Metazoa > Chordata > Mammalia > Chiroptera > Vespertilionidae > Lasiurus > Lasiurus borealis. The sequence continues at coordinate 91,695 of PVJN01002980.1, read as the reverse complement.
ATGTTATCCTATTATCACTCTCACAGTGGTGACATTGGATGAGAAAATTAGGTTACATGAAGATTTATATGGACAAAGAGGCATGGATACATGGCTGAGGAAAATGTTGCTTTAGCTGAAGAAGCCATCATATGATAATGGGGACCAAAAGGCAAAGGGAGTATTTGAGAACAAATGAAAACTCATAGGTGCATAATTCATTTTAGATTTATTATACTATAGCCATGTGTATTTTGGATTTAATAACTAGTCACTGTGTTATAGTTTAGCAAAATGGCCCTTTGTTTTATTTTATTTTAATTTATTTTATTTTACCAATACCATTCTTATCTTTAGTCAATTCTCCACTTTTTTCTCATCATTAATAATCAAGGTTATGTTTTATATTTTATCAGCCCAGTGCATAAAATTCTGCATGGGTAGGGTCCCTAGGCCTGGCTTGTGATCAGGACTGGCTTGGGCTTTCCTTCCCAGGGCCTTCCTTCATTCCATGCTGCCTCTTGGTGGTCAGCGAATGTCAGAGCAAGTGGTCAAAGTTCCAGCCGATCAAACTCTAAAGGGGACAATTTGTACATTAGTCTTTTATTATATAGGATGTACAAGATTCTCTTAAATATCTTTATTGTCGTGTGTTCTAGTCATTCCAAAATGAAATAATCAGATGCCTTGGTGATATATTACATTTTAAAATGATTATATAACTCTTTGATAATATTCCATTACATGCATTTATCCATATATACCTTCATAAAATAATAAAACACAAGAATTTACAGTTGAATAGAAAATATTTTGATTTTTAATGTGTATAATATACATATACATACATACATATACATGTATCTTAATTCTAAATCTCATACTTTTACATTTTTGATGTATGCCTAGTTACCTAATTATGATTTCAAATCTTAATTATTGATCTCTTTATACAATCCTACCTTCCTCTTCTCTCACTTGTAGATTTAGGATTTGGATAATGTTACTATAATTGACAGTTTCTTAATTAAAAACAGTTAAATAAGCCTTCTATAAGTTGGGACATGTATTATTAGTTATTAGTAAATTATTAGCATTTAATAATTTCTTCCACTTTTAATTAAAATAAATTAAGTGGGCCTGAAGAAAATAAATTGTTAGAATAGAAATATAGGTACCTGCTTAAGGCATTTTATCTGAAGAATGAAAAACAAACAAAAAAATCATCTTTGAAGAAATTTTTCTAAGCTTTCCCACATAGTTAGTGGTTCTGAATTTTATATAGAAATGAAAAGTTTGGCCTACATATACCTAACACAAAACAACAACATGGTGAAACAAATAAAAACAACATTACCCACATTGTTGCCTCTATGATTAAAACTTAGACATGTAAATTTAAATAATTTTAATATTTACTGGAGCTATTTTTTGGAAATAATATGTTTAAACTGTTATATTTTTAAACTTATTGAAGTATAAATGTCCATTGCAAATAAAACTTTTTATCCATTCATTATTCCACTTTCTTAGTGAAGGAGGATAAATCCTCCTTCTGAGACCCTATCATTAAAATGTACTTTTGACCCAGCTGATGTGTCGCAGTGGCTGAACATCAACCTATGAATCAGGAGGTCACAATTAGATTCCCAGTCAGGGCACATTACTTGGTTGCTGGCTCTATCCCCAGTAGGGGATGTGCAGGAAGCAGCAGATCAATGATGTTTTTATGTCTAACTCCTTCTCCCTTCTTCTCTGAAATCAATAACAATATTTTTAAAAATTTTTCTTTGAATCTATCTCCCCTGATAAAACCTTAATTCCAGCTCTTTTATTGCTTAACTGGATAATTTCATTTGCTTCTTAATGGGTTTCTCTGTTTTCATAATTGCTGCTCTCTGACAAACTTTTTACCCAAACAACAAAGAAATCTTTAATATGTGTGTATCACATGATGTCATTCCTTTATAAAAATTTTCCCACTGCATTTTTAAGAAAAACAAATATTCAAACTAATATTATCTTAGCACATTGTATTAGTATGTTAGGGCAGTAATGACAAAATACCACAGACTGGATTGCTAAAGCAACAGCTGTTTATTTGCTCAGTCCTGAAAGGTTAGAAATTCAAGATTAAGGTGCCAGCAGAGTAGGGTTTCTCTGAGGTTCACCAGGACCTAAATATATAACTGATTCAGGAATTGGAGAAACTGAAAGAGAAAATGGCTCATGGAGAAGCTATGGACATAGATGCTATTGTAAATGCAACAGAGTGAGCTAACATCTCATCCAAAAATTCATGAGTAACAACAATATCTGGTGACTATACCCACCTTACTACATACTGCTTTCAAAAACTCATGCAAGGTCACTTGGCTTATGTTCTCCAGAACAATATATGTTTCTTCCCAATTCTTTGAGTAGAAACATTTTCTCATGCAATCCAAATTTTCTCAGAATACAAGTGACTATCAGATAAGCTTATCTACCCTATATAATAAAAGCCCAACAACTGAAATGGTGGAAAGACCAGAATTTCCAGAGACCAGAACACCACAGCCCCTCACCCTGGCTGGCCCTGCCTCCCAGAGAGAGATTTGGGATTATGAGGCAGTCAGGCAGAGGCAGTCAGGGGCAATGAGGCAGACAGGCAAGCAGTTAGGGGCAATAAAGCAGGCAGGCAGAGGTGGTTAGGGGCAATCAAGGCAAGTGGTTTGAAGCCGGCAGTCCCAGATTGTGAAAGGGATGTCTGACTGCTGGTTTAGAGCTGAACCACAACTCAGGCCTAAACTGGCAGTTGGACATCCCCTGAAAGGTCCCAGATTGCAAGAGGGTGCAGGCCGGGCTGAGGAACCTCCCGCCCATGCATGAATTTTGTGCACTGGACCTCTAGTCTATACATATAAAAGCCTAAGCAACCAGTCAACCAGACAAATGTACGATGGGACAACTGGCCAGTAGCTATGATGCACACTGACCACCAGTGGGGAGATGCCCAACATAGGAGCTGCCCCCTGGTGGTCATTGTGCTCCCACAGCAGGAGCTCTGCTTAATTAACTGTTGGGCTCCAGGTACTAGACTCATGGCTGGAGAGTGCAGCTGAGGAAGTGCAAGCTTCTACTGCCTCCTCAGCTGCTCTATCACAGTGGCAGTGGCTGCAGAGGGACAGTGGGGGCCAGGATTAGCAGAAGCAGCACCCAGCCCTGGCTCTGGCTCTGGCTTAGGCTTGGGCTCCTCTCTGGCTGCCTGCCACTACATACACTGTTATATCCCCTGAAGGGTCCCGAATTGTGAGAGGGTGTAGGCCAGGCTGAAGGACCCCATTGGTGCAAGAATCCATGCCCTAGGCCTCTAGATGACAATATTCTGACAAGATGAATAGAGGAAAGGAAGCAATATTAAAATCTACAGTGCCACATGACTTGTAAAGATGGTGACCAGAAGTAAGCAACTAGACTACTTGCATCCTTATATTTTTTTATCCTGTCTACTGACCATGACTGAGTTGTTTTCATATATCCATAGCTCTAGAAACAATTCTAACAGAAGGCAAGTGATCCCTAATTCTTTCTGGATCATCAGTCTTTAAGAAGTCCTGCAATAAATTTCTACTCAAATAATGATGATGTGATTAATGCAATCAATTAGATTTTCTTCTCTTGAGTGGAAGAATAAGATATAGGTTAGTCACTTGCTTACTTTTTAGTGGATAAAGAAGATAACATTTATAAAGAAAAGTCAATGAAAGAGCAATAGAAACCTCATACAATTACAATCCCTGAATAAACAGAAATAGTGATAGAGCAGAAGATCTAAGATGGGTGAATATACCTGACTAGTAATCATAACTCATAAATTATCTGCTAAACAACTATTGCTTTTATATGCACATCTAGGACAATAGGTACATGAGCCATGAATAGGCATTACAAATGAATGGCTAATTTAAGACTGAATATTTTTGTCCTCCTGTTTTAGAGTACTTGTACATACTTGGTTCTCTTATTCTTTCCTATATTCACATTCATATGAACTACTTATGTTAGCTGTTTCTATAATACTTCATAAACTACTTAATTCCATTATAAATGTCGCATTTATAATAACAGAATTAAATGGTTTTAAATAATACAGCAAATATATATTACAAAGTTACTTTTTAATTTAACAGAAATTACAGATTAAAAGACATTTTCCATAGTATTTTTAGAAAATACTTTTGCAGTCTTAATTATTTTAAATCTATAGATACTTGTTTATGACCCAGCATATGGTCTCATTGAAAAGTGTTTCATAAAACCTTATAAATATGGTCTTCCTTTGTTGGATGCAGTGTTTGAAAATGTCTTTAGTTACAATGACTGTATAGCTTTTTTTTCAAGTCTTTTATATCATTATTAGCACTGAGCCTTGTTATTCTAGCCATTATTAAAAATGTGGTACTAAACTCTCTAGTTATTAATGTGCAATTATTTATCTTTTTTATGTTAGCTTTTACCTCATTTACTTTAGGCTTTGTTTTTAGATGTGTATTTCTTAATGATTGTTACATTGATCTGATAGATCAACCTTTTGACTTATACAAAATGTTCCTCTTTACTTTTGAAATATACTGAGAGATAAAAGTCACACAATCATATCAATCAATGCAGGAAAAGCATTTGAAAAAATCCAACACCATTTCTTGATAAAAACTATCAACAAAGTGGGAATAATAAAATCCATATATGAAAAACCTGCAGCCAACATCAGACTGAATGGGTAAAAACAACTCATTTTCCCTAAGAACTGGAACAAGACAGAGATGCCCACTTTCACCACTCTTGTTCAATATAGTTCTGGAAGTGCTATCCATAGCAATCAGAAACAAAGAAGAAATAAAAGGCATCCAAATTGGAAAAGAAGTAAAACTGTCTTTATTCACAGATGACATGATATTGTACATAGAAAACCCTAAAGACTCCTGCACTGCTGATGGGAATGCAGAATGGTGCAGCCGCGTGGAAGACAGTATGGAGTTTCCTCAAAAAGTTAAAAATGAAACTCTCATTTGACTCAGTAATCCCACTTCTAAGACTATATCCCAAGAAACTCAGCCCCCAACAACCAGGTGGAAGAAGTGGGTGATGGGGTGCTGGATGTCTGAGCAGCCTTCCTGCAGTGGCCCTGGATGAAGTTGCAGCTGAGAGAAAAGCAGAGGACATTTACCTGACACTAGAGCTGCCCCGCTGATGCCCAGTGAGTAATGAACATTTTACAACAAGCAATTCAAGACTTAAGCCTTTGGCTTGCTGGCTGAAGCAGTTAAACCAGAAGCCAGTGACTGCTACTAGCCTTCTTGCAGCCTCAGGAATAGAGTAGCAAGCCCGGAATCTGTGAAAGCAACAGATAGAGCTAGTGAAAGCTCCCTGTTTGCAAACGTACTGAAATGGTTCAGTACCTGTTGCTGCTGGAAGAGGGAGGGCTGAGATCCCCTTCTAGTGCACTCCCTTGGGAGAGGCCTGATCGATGCTGTCATAAAGGGGACTGGCGGGAAGACAAGGGACCTAATAACCAAGCCACTGCCACAGAAGTGCTTTGCAATATGCCAAGCTGTTTCTAACTGCAAATCTGGCTGTTTTGGACTGACAGCTTAACGTCAAAGAGCAAAAGAAAGGCACTCTCCCTGGACTGGGGAGCCTTCAGGACTTTGAGATTCTCCAAGGGAGAAGTCTGACTGAGGGGTGGGAGAGATGCTGTTGGGTTGGAAGGACATAAGGCTGCATATTAAACTTACAGATTATGGCTTTCTAGACAGATGTGCAAGCCAAATTATATAGGGGTTAAGCTGCCTGTGTACCGCAAAACAACTTTCTCCCATGCCAGAATACATTTTAAGGAAATTGGACAGATTGTATTTGTGGCTACAAAGAAGAATTGGCCACCATGCACAGCCCTGACAGTGGCCTGCAGAAAACTGTATAATAGGCTTAGATAATGCCTGTGTCTTCATGGACATGATTCCAGAAAGACAAAGACAATTTTGCTTTAGTTGGAAGGTCAAGAATAGACTTTAGTTACCTCCCTAAGATATTTGTATAGCCCTACCTTGTGTCATATATAGTAGCAGATTTGGCTACCTAAAGTGGCCACAGTGCCAATATTGTACTTCATTGTGCTATTAATATTGCATTAACCTTACAGATTTGAATGCAGTTGCCAAAAGGGCAGGTGCCCAAATGGGCAAGGAAAATACTCATCTGGTTTTGATCTCTATTGAAAGACAGTTGATAGCCTATATATTGTCTTGCAGGCCTGTGTGGCCATACCCATGTCAGGTGTAGCACAAACCTCAACTCAAAGAAACTGGGGGAGGTTTGTTTGGAACAGAGGGAAGTGGTGAGTACCAGTCCTTTGTTACAGGAATTACATTTACCTTTAGGTCCTGTGACATGTGAGACCCTGGAAAGCAATAAAGCTCACTTAGTCCTTTCTGAGAGGGCATGTCACACCTCTCAGAGACCATACAAAATTTTAAGAACAAGTCAAGTAGGGGGAACCCTACTACAAGGACAGCTGTAATTGTCTACTTGAATATAGACACTTTTTGATTTTTTTCTTGCCATTTGAAGACAGTTATATTAATTTAAAGAGTTCATGTAAAGGGCTAACAAGAAAAATCAGAAGATCTTAAAGCAGGTCAGTATATGTTTCTCCTTATACAATTCCTCTGAAGTTTGTCAATGCTAAATAAATCATGTCAATACATTTCTTTGAGTAAATTCCGTAAGACCGATTTTTAATAGTGGTTTTAATAACCAGAAGCTTTGACTGGAGTATCATGTTTTAAAGAGCCCTGTCTGAACTCTGAAGACTTGGAGCCAATAATAGTGCCAAGGAAAAGCCTGGTATCCTGCTTGGGAGCCCTGAAAATGGCTGGTGCTGGAGTGTCAGGTCCATGCCTTATCATCACTGACAGCTGGTCAGAGTAGAAGGGGAGCAATAAGGATGACTCTGCATCCCTGTGGGACCCCCAAGCACTCTAGGCTGCAATGAGTAGGAGAGCTACTGAGATGGGCCTTTAAACCTAGGGCGAGGGCCCAGATGGAGTTGCTGCAGGTGAGGGATTCACCTAACTCAATAGATACTACAGGCAGGCCAGACAGCAGCTGAATGGCTTGGCTTCCTGGCCTGACGGTGCATGCTAAGATTCAATCATGAAATTCCGGCAAAGGTAGTCAGTTACCATTTTTGTTGTGTTTATGCAAACAATCAGGCCAAGTTGAATACAATAGATAAATTGGTCTTGATCTGGCTCTTTTGATAAACATAGAGGTAATTTTGAGGAAAAAGATATTTAAATAGACGTTATTAAAACTGAATGTTCTCTTTTCCTTCCACAGACCATTTGTTACAGTTTGTCTCTGCAAGGTCACAAGCCCACCTCCTTCTGTATCTAGGCCTCATCATCCCTCTGACAGACAGCAAGGATCTCTTGGCTCTGAGAGAAAACCCCATCCCTCCTCAGCATGAAGCAGCTACAGAGGAAATGCAATGTCCATTTTCCCTAAAAGAATTCAGAGCCATGATCCTTGAGGTAATATATTACGCAGTTAGACAGACATGAGAGAGCAATGGGCCAACTAGCACTACCAGATGTAACTAAGTCTTTCCACCTTTATGTATGTGAGACAAGGGGTATAGCCCAAGAGGTATTCACCCAAAGTCTCAACCCTTAGAAAAGGCCAGTAGCCTATTTGTCCAAAAGACTTGACGCCTTTACATTTAGGTGACCTACTTGCCTCTGGGCAGTAGAAGCCACAGCTATGCTTATCGAAAAAGCAAATAAGTTAACCCTAGGACAGGAACTAATCCTAATTGCCCCACATGAGGTTGAGGCTGTACTCCAGAATACACTAGAGCACTGGATGTCAAACACTTGAGTCACCCAGTTTCAGGATCTCCAGTGGACAAAAGAAAAATCAGTAACGATTTATATTGATAGCAGGTCTACATTTACCATGGCTCACGTACATAGTGCTATTTACAAGGTAAGGGATTTCTACAGAAGCAAGAGGGAACTGGGCCATAGATGAAGCTGCTCAGGAAGCTGCCCTAAAACCAGTGGGGCCTCTATAGATTCTATGACTCTTCCAGACCCTGATTTATCCAATCTAGAAAAGCTGAAACCCATAACCAGTCTTTATTCAAACTCTTACAGGCTTTACAGTCTACCCAGGTAGCAATCCAGAAGCACGTCCGAGATGTTCTGTCTATACCAACTTCTGATCTGGTTCTTCCCTTCCAGCCTAGTGACTCTGTTTGGGTAAAGAAATTTGTCACCCAAGAACTGACTCCTACCTGGAAAGGACCATATCCATAGCAGTAATGGTCAATAGAATCCCAACATGGGTTCATCAGACCTAGCTTAAGACAGCCCAGGCAAAATTGAGAGTCCAGAACTCTCCTGGCCCTCATTCTGGGACCTTATAAGCAGGTCCACAAACTTTATTAGGCAGAAAATTAAGATTATAGTTCTGAGGGGTAAATATAACTCCCTCCCTAATAATGACTAAGAGTCAATAATTTGACTGATGTAAATAAAACCAGTTTTAAGAATGAAGCATCCATCTTATATAAAAACTGTTGTTTGAAGTTTTAACCCTGTTATTTGACTTCTGTAAATGCTTGCTTGTGTAAGTAATAAGAAAAATAAGACTACTTCTACTTCAGAGAGACTATTAAACCTTCCCCTGATGAAATTATCAGTGCTGGCACTAGGCCAAGCCTTTGGTTGAGGTCTCCATGTCTAGCACATAGGGGCTCTTTAAGAACTTGCAAAAGGGGCCAGAAACACCCCATATTTGGGAGACAAAGAAGGCAAAAACATATAAATAGGGAAAATTTCTCCATATTGGGGCCCAGAATTTGAGAGACATTTTCCTCTCTGCCCATGCATAATAAATGTAACTCCATTTTTTAAAAAATATTGCTTGGTTCTTCTCCAGTTTTCTGTAACATACTCATTTTTTACATACTAGAGGCCCGGTGCATGAAAATCCATGCACTGGAGGGGGCCTCCATCAGCCCAGCCTGCCCCCTCTCACAGTCTGGGAGACAACCCAGCAATCAGGAAAAGATGATGCCCCATCACACTTCTGCTGCAGCCACTGCCAGTAGCACAAGCCTTGGCTGGTTCTGGTTATCTACGCCTCAGGCCATCCCTGGGTGGCTGGGAGGCTAAGGGGACTGGAGGATCTGAAGGCAGGCACATGGAGTGGCCAGGTCTCTAGATCTGGTTTTGTTAGGCACCTGCCGCCCCAGTGGGGCTAAGGGAATTGGGCACCACCATCTTTTGGCTGTGAGCGCTGCCATCTTTGAGAGTGTAGTAGTTAATTAGTATATTCCCTTCTTATTGGCTATGGGCACCATTATGAGGGTCAATTAGCTTATTTCCTCTTTATTAGATAAGATCCTTTTGGCCCTGTTTCGTTAGAGAACCCAGAGTAATACACTAGTGTATTGCATATGAAGTAAGAGCTCATATATGAGACAGAACAAATTTATTAAGATTAGATACAAGGTTTAAAAAATTTAAGATTAGCAGCAAAGTTTTCTTAGTAGTAAATCCACTGTGAAGCTGACATTTAGAATCCTCATATTGCTGGGTGAGAGCTGGAAAGCTATGTAGGAAATAAATATAATAATATAATATCAGGCAGAGATATATTTGTTTATCTAACACCAAACAAATATGGAGATAAGGTTCAAATCTCTTGTTTCACAAATAAGAACCTTTATCTAGATCAAGTTGCTTCCTATAGTAAACACACATATCAACTTACTTCTATTATTTTAAAGCAAACGTTGCACAGGAAATAGTGAAGCAACTAAGAAAGACTATTCAAGTTTGTTGCAATAGGAGAGAGACGTCAGAATGCAGTCTGACCTCTACTCCACCAAACAAAGGCTGTGCCCAAGGGAAAAGCAAACTTTCTCCCATCTACACGACAAGAGGTAGTTTTACAGATTGGAAAGGTCACCTACCAGTTATGCTGCTGACCTCCCAGAGACTGGGAGATGAAGGTGCTATCCTCCTTGATGATTACATTTCAAATGGACGGCTCCCAGGTCCTTGAGAAAGACACTCCCAATCTGTAAAACTTGCAAGATGTTTTTAAAAATATTTACATATCAAAGAGGCAAAGAAAATATTTATAATTACAAATAATAAATTTTGTTTTGTTTTGTTTTGTTTTTACTTTTTGCTTTATTTTCAATAAACACTCTACGAAAAGGAAGGTCAGGGTCATAGAGTCAGGTAGAGCCAGTCTAACATTTTATAAAATTGAGTGGAACATTAAGGCCTTGTTGCTCAATTTTTAATAAGCCCCATCTCATTATTCAGAGAGAAATCAAAATATAGATCAGTTTTTTCAACGTTGCTTTTATAAAATGTCAAAATTCTTAAAACTTTAAAAATATATATAATGACAGCACTTCTTATACATTTAAGAATTGTCTGAATATAGTTTGGCTGTTTTTCATTTTCCTTTTTTTCAGAAGATAAAATCATTACATTCATACATTTACAAAAAATGAGCATGTGCTAAAAATGTATGTTATTCATATAATATGAAGCACCAAGTAGATGATGTTATAGTTAATTCCAAAGAAGAGTAAAAACAACATGGTGTTATATGACATGAAGTGATGTTGAAATGATTTGCAAATGGAACAAAAGTGTTTTTTTCCACAGATGGAGGTTAGGGAATATCACTACCAGAGAGAAGAGAATGTAGATACCTATCAATTACTTACCGCCTACAAAATAGTTCAAAGATAATAAACAGAACTGGAAACTGTTTTTTCTTAAATAAAAGACAGGGTGATAATATATTTAATCATGCCATCAAAATTTCATTGCAAAAATGTCAAGCATTCAATAGCTATTCAAACAAGGACTACTTTTAATATAAGACTATTTTGAAGATTACTGTGCTAGTCTTTGTTAATATTACTTGCTGTTCTATGGAAGTTAACAAGTTAGACTAAGGTGGAAATAAACAATTATTAGGTAACCAGGGTTTTTTAGAGATGTGTTTAAATCTAGTAAGATCCTCATAGGCTATATTTTACAGAAAACATTAATAATACAGTATATCTCTCTCTTTTTGTTTTTTGAATGTCATATAACTACAAAACTACAGAGCAGACTACAACAAACACACTGTTTATATACGGGCCAATACCTCGGGGGAAAAAGAAAATCATTTAGCTGTATTGTTACATCACCATCCCTGTTGTTAGTAGCACAAGGATCACACCGTAATAGCGGTTTGTCTACTTCGCCAATTTGAGTAAAGATGTAATAAAATGAGAGCCAGTAGGGCTAAAACAATCTCATGTGAGTCTTAAATGCACTTATTGCAGTGGAGAAAGACAGCACTCTTACTGCTCTTAAATCCCTTCTTTATTTTTTCTGAGCACTCCTCAGTGCACATTCAAGCTCAGCAGGGAGTTGCCGAAAGAGGCAATAGAGAAGTAACTTGATAAACCAATATCTGAATAATTTAGGTGGCAGGAAGGAGAACTGGGACTCATTAAGGGAGGCAATGTCTAAGAGCAAGAGCTTCAAGTTTTGAGTGCTGTTAGTAAGATAGCCAATATAAAGCAATCAGGAATTCCCTTAAAAGCCTGGAGATTGAAACTGCGGAGGATAGCTAGTCTGTGGAGTGCTCCAGTTGGTTATGCCTAGAGCAAAAGCTGCTTTTACAAATGCATCCAAATCGCAGGTACCTGAGCTGCTGTGTATTTGTTATTTTTCTTTTCTTTATGAGAGACTCTATATTTGGACTAAGGATAGTGAATTGCTATTCATCCAATTTAATTGAATATGTATTGGATTGTCATCATGATGTCACCTTCATTGTGCTGGTCCTTGTTAGGTAGGAAGTGAGACTGAATAGCTGTCCTGGGGCCTGCCCTGGGGCTCTGAATAGGGCTCCGCCCAACATTGCCTTCTGAGGGCCTCTCTGTAGGTGGCCCAGTAGACCGCCAGCAGGCAGATTGAATCCAACCAGTTCTTGGTGCAAGCTCAGAAGAAAATGACATGATCTCAATTAGACCTTACTAGGATCCTGGACTACAAATATAATAAAATTTGCATTTTGGTTTTGACCTATCCCTCCGCCCCCATAGACTTTTCTGTGTGCACTATGGATTAGGGTGTGCCTAGAAAAAAGATGGTTTCTATCAATCATCCCTGAATGCAAATGAAAATCTCCACCCAGAAAATCCTTCTTTGAAAACCAGGAGTTGAGGTCCATGCTCTCTCTTGCTCTCTGGACTGCCCTACTCTCAAATGGAATGTATCTTCAATAAACCCCATTTTACTTTACTTTTATTTTCGTTGACTTTCAAATCTTTCCTATATCCACAAAAAGAACTGAGGCCCCAGCCAATAACCCAAATTGGTAACACTTAAATGTGAATTAGCATTTGAAACCTGCCAAAGTCTTGTAGATTTTTACCACCTCTCCATTTACAAAAAAAAAAAAAAACAATCTATGTATTTACATGTACAAGGTTTTGAAACATGGTGGTACCAGACAGGAGCATGCCTCATCCTATTCTCATCCAGTTGCTGGCTGGGGGAGGAACTCTTAAAATACCTTAAGAAAAGGAATTTCTGAGATTCACACAGGAGGATGCAATATGGTAGGAAGTTTTATTTCCAGGGAATTACACCCCTGAGTTTCCAAAGTCCCATTTCCCTTTGTCCAGTCATGGAAAAGGTGTAGCCGGGGTTTCAGTAAAGCTAGAAGCAGAGCCAGCAGCCAGAGTTTCCTTTCAATGTTGGAGTCGGGTCCAGTTTAGTATTAGGAGAGCTGTAGTTCGTTAGTCCAATGCTGTGGGGTCCACATAGCTCTGGGCTATGCATGCAAATGCAAGACAGTCAAGGGAGTGAGTCCCCAGCAAAAACAGTCCCAAGAGCCCAAGAGCAAGAAAGTGAATTCCTTTGTTTAGGGGGTTATATATTTATGTATTCCAAATTGTTGCACGCATGCAGTTGCCATGGCAATTCTGGCCAACCATTTCTGTCCCCAGATGTGATTGACAGGCAGTATTCCTTCTGTCACCCTAGCTTTATTGAGCATCTGTCTACTTTCCCTATGTGGTTCCCAGTGTTTTGTAGGAAATACATCTATAATGCCTGGCCTTTTCTTTTTGTTATTAATAACTAGTTAATTACAAATTCCCTGGTAAATGGTAGAATTAATTATGGCAGGCATGTGTGGGAAGCTGTGATAAATTTATTCAGCAAAGGTGAAGGAACATATATTAGCATCAGATAATATATTTCACAAGAGAAACTGAACTTGTGTTGAAATTTGAACACTAGATTTGATGGTTAAAATCCAGGGAAAATTTTTAGCCATACATTATGGCTGACTGATATTCTAAGAGATATTTAAGAAATATTATAATTAAGAGCAGGAGACTAGAGGCAGGCAACCAGGAAAGTGAAAAATAACCATATATGTTTCTAGTGAATGGTTAGTGTTTTAGATATGTTCAAAGAGGCATGATAGTCCAGTCAATAGGTCTTACTCAGAATTGTACTTCATTTTACAATTTACTCTGGTATATATGACCAATATTCTTACATCTTTGAAAAATGTATACAACATATTCTTTATTATTTTATATGTGTATTAGTTATTACTCAATATTATCATGTTTCTTAAAAAAGAATAGAAGTTTGGGCATTGACTATATATAACACATATACTAAGCATAATTACAGAGAATTTTATAATTTCCAATTAGCTCTAATTTTTATGAGCATTAACTTTATACATAAATGATCAAAGAAAAAGAAAATATTCCTATTAATTTGATAATCCTATTTTTACCTCATTTCTTGTTGAATCTCCTACTATTTATAAAATTAAAAAATCATGATGAGTTGAATGTCCAATTGTCTGAATAAAATTGATTTTAATATAATATATCTCTCACATTAATTTACTATTGACAGCAATGGATAAAAGTTGCTATAGTCAATATTTTTTTTTTATATTCTACCTGTGTAACTGATATTTGTGTATGCTGTGAATAGACCTTGTCATGATGAACAAAAAAATGGTAGAATTAAAGATCAAAATAACTTAAAAAAACAAAATTAAGAGACTGCTCCATCCTCTCATTAAAATAATGATCAAAATGGCATCTAAAATTTAAGATTAAAGTGAAATTTAAATTATGTATTTTAGGCTAAATACATTTTGTTACTTAAGTATGAAAGAGATGGTAAAACATAGACTATATGTATTACTATAAATTCACTAGTGGCTTGATGTACAGAATTTTTGCATGAGGTGGGGGGCAGTCCCTCAGCCCAACCTGTACCCTATGGCAATTTGGAACTTCTCACTCCTAACTGCCCACCTGCTCTCGCCTTACCACTTGGCTCACCACTCCTTAGCACTGCAGCAGAGTCAGGAGAGGCTCCCACCACAAATGCTACACTCACCAGTCATGAGCCTGGCTTCTGGCTGAGTGGTATTTCCACTGTAGGAGCCCACTGACCACCAGGGGCAGCTCCTGCATTGAATGTATGCCCCCTAGTAGTCAGTGAATGTCGCAGTGACCAGTTGTTGTGGTCATTCCACCATAATGGTTGCTGGGCATACACACACACACACACACACACACTAGAGGCCCAGTGCATGAAATACATGCATGGGAGGGATGTCCTTCAGTCCAGCCTTCTCCCTCTATAATCTGTGATTGGGCCTAAACAGGCAGTCAGACATCCCTCTCACAATCCATCCAGGACTGCTGGCTCCCAACTGCCTGCCTTACTGATTGCCCCTAACCACTTCAGCCTGCCAGCCTGATTGATACCTAACTGCTCTCCTGCCAGCCCCTAACTGCCCTCCCCTGTAGGCCTGGTCACCCCTAACTGCCCTACCCTGCAGTCCTGGGTCATTCCCAACTGCTCTTGCCTGCAGTTCCAGTCACCCCCAACTTCCGTCCTCTGCTGGCCTGGTCATCCTTAATGCCCTTCCCCTTCTGGGCTGATCACCCACAATTGCCCTCCCTTGCAGGCCTGGTCCCTGCCTAAACTGCTCTCCCATGCTGGCCATCTTTTGGTGGTCATCTTGTGTCCACATGGGGAAGGATCTTTTGACCACATGGGGGTAGTCATCTTGTGTGTTGGAGTGATGGTCAATCTATATATTACTCTTTTATTAGATGGGATAGAGGCCTGGTACATGGGTGGGGGTCATTTGGTTTGCCCTGACGGTTTCTTGGATCAGGGTGGGTATTCCCTTAGGGTGTGGGGTGGCCTGGGCAAGGGGCCTGTGGTGGTTTGCAGGCCAGCCACGCCTTCTTTGCAGACCTGGTCCCTCTCAATTGCCCTTCCCTGCTGGCCATCTTGTGGTGGCCATCTTGTGTCCACATGAGGGCAGCCATCTTTGACCACAGCGGGAGCAGCCATCTTGTGTTTTTTAGTGATGGTCAATTTGCATTTTACTCTTTTATTAGATAGGATAGAGGCCTAGTGCATGGGTGGGGGCCAGCTGGTTTTCCCTGAAGTGTATCCTGGATCAGGGTAGGGGTATACTTGGGGTGTGGAGAGGCCTGGATGTGGAGCCTATGCTGGCCATGACCCCCAGTGACCAAAGCAGAGGCCCTGGTATCTGGGATTTATTTATCTTTTATAATTGAAATTTTGTACCCCTGAGCAGAGGCCAAGGCATGTCAGGGTGTGCAGACAGCTTGGCTTCTTCCATTGCTGGGGGCAACTCAAGCCTCCTGCTTTCTCCAGTTCTGTGGCTGCTGCCAATTTTGTTGGGATATATTTGTCTTCTATAATTGAAACTTTGTAGCTTTGAAAGGAGGCCTAGGCTGTCCAGGGTGTGTGGAAAGCTTGGTTTTCTCCATTGTGGAGAAACTCAAGCCTCTTGCTCTGTTTGTGGCCAAAGCCATCTTGGTTGGGTTAATTTGGATATTCACTCCTGATTGGCTGGTGGGCATGGCTTGTGGGTATAGAGGAGGTAGTCAATTTGCATATTTTTTCTTTTATTAGATAGGATTTTGAAAATGTAAAATATTATTAGTTGCCTTTTAATATTTAGAGTAATTCTATCTAAGGATCAGTATCAATTGTAATTTTTCCCTGCAAACTTAAATTAAACATGATTTGTGCAATCAGAATGTATTTTTGGAATTTAGAGAGTCACTTTCTACTCTCATAAATGATATTAAGTCAGATATATATATATATATATATATATATATTCTGGTTGCTGGCTATATATAGCAATGACCAGAATGACTGGTAGCTATGATGCCCAATGCATCCAGCAATCTGGTCCAATTGGGAGATAGTGGCAGCTGGCCAACCTCTCTTAGCCTCTCCCTGAGGCTGACCACAACCCTGGTTGTCCTCTTCTACCTTGATCAAGGGTGGGGCAGCCAACCAACACTCCTGTGGCCCTTTTCCTGATTGACCCACCCCACCCACATTGGCTCACAGCCCCGCCCCCCTGGCCAGCCCAGCCTATGATCACACCTCCTGCCCCAATTGGGGCTGAGCCTGGGTGGCCAACCTTCTGCAGCCCCTCCCCCAACCAATCCCACCTCTGATTGCCCCCCCCCCCCTTTCCCAATAGGGGCAGGACTGGCCAGCTAATCTTCTTCACCTCCTTTCCAGGCCAGTCTGATGGGCCCTCACCATTCTAATTGTCCTGTGCACCTTCCCCCCAGCCAGCTCCACCCCTGCTTTCCCCCCAACCCACACCAATTGTGGGTGGTGCTGGCTGGACAACATCCCCTGACCTTTCCCCTGGCCCCATTCAGGGCAGGGCTGGCTGGCCCACCACCCATAGACCCTCCCCATGACCAGCTGCATCCCTAATCAACCCCTACCCCAATTGGGGACATGGCCCAGTGGCCAACCTTCTGCTAACACCTCCTCTCAACAGGCCTGGCCCCAATCTGCCAATTTGGGTTCAGGCTGGGTGGACCCCACCCGTGTACAAATTCTATTTAAGTAATAAATGCTCACCAGTTCAGGTGCACAAATTCTTAATATTCCTCAGTCATTTACCATCTACTGCTGCCTTTTCTGAGGTGAAGGGTAGAAGTTTTTGTTATAGATCTTGCTTTCTTATATTCTCTCACATCCCTGATCTTTGTTACATATTTTCAAAGATATGTGTATGTAAATAATGCAAAGGACTTATAGTATCATAAATGTTATGAACTAAAAAGGTGATTGGTTTGTGCCAGAATCCTAATTACAAAACGATGACTAAGTCAACACAGAGAAGTCAATGCCATCAAAAGAAGAATGTATTACATTCTCAATAGAAGGGGGCACTTAATACCACCCAGGCCACATGGAATATATCAGATTTTGGTCAGGAGGCAGAAGACAGGAACAAATGGCAAACCTGAGCCAGGGCCTTAATTGGGGTTTCCATAGAAAAGTCAAGACAAAACAGGGTAAACAGATAAGGACTAGCTAGTTTGAATAACTCTGGCAGGGTTGTCTCTAGTTGCCTGGTATCTGGCCCTGGAATGATTTAGGGCAGGGACATATTGACCTGGTGGATGAGAACTGGATGATGAGTGAGGCACACACTGGGATCAGCTGATTTGTGCAGGAAAGGCCAGTTCCAGACAAGCTGACCTATAGGACAGAGGCAAACACTTTGGCTGATAGTTTGGACCTGTGACTAATGGATGCCAATTGACACCAGAATCAAAGAAAAAAAACAGAACAACAATAAATGTGATAATTTATTTTATTTATTTTTAAAAATATATTTTTATTAATATCAGAGTAGGAGAGGAAGAGAGAAACATCAACTATGAGAGAGAATTACTGATTGACTGCCTCCTGCATGCCCTCTATTAGAAATGGGATCCTGCAACCCAGGCATGTGATTTGATTGGGAATCAAGCCCAGGACATCTCAGCCCATGGTATGACTCACAATCTACTGAGCCACCACAGCTGGGCAAATGTGGTAATTTTAACTATGGCACAAGATAAGCAGATGTGGAATATTTTAGTGTGAAATATTCATAATCTCTTGTCTGGCTATTTCTTAAAACAACCAATTTTCTAGCCATTTCTTAAAACCAACAGCCAGCTAAATAATAAAACAGACTCAGCAATTCCACTTCTGGGTAAATATCCAAAGAAACCCAGAATACTAATTTGAAAAGATATATACATTCCTAGTTTATTGTAGTGTTATTTACAAGTGCCCATCAATAAATAAATGGATAAAAATAGCTGTGGTACATATACATAACAGAATATTATCTGGCCATGAAAAAGAATGAAATTTTATCATTTGTAATAGTTTGAATAAATCTAGAGGATATTGTATTAAGTGAAATAAATTAGTCAGAGAAAGACAAATAACAAATGATTTCATTTATATGTAGAATTTAAAGAACATAATAAATGAATAAACAAAATAGAAATAGGCTCAAAATTGCAGAGAACAAAGTGGCAGTTGCCACAGGGGAGTAAGTTTGGGAATATGAATGAAAAAAAGTGAAGAGATTAAGAAGTACAGATTGGTAAAGATGTAGAGTACAGTATGAGGGAATACAGTTAATAATATTATAATAACTATGTATAGTACAAGGTGGGTACTTGAATTATCAGGGGAATCACTTTGTAAATTATATTATTGTCTAACCACTATCATAAACACCTGAAATGAATAAAATAATATTAATGTCAACTGCAATTGAAAAACAAAATTATAAATAAACACAATAAACTCAACACTGCACTCACGAGCAGGACTTTCCAATTCCATTTAGAGTGTGGCCTATGGAAGGTATCAAATAATACTCTTCTTGAATACTCTCTTTGTGGGAAATCTGACTGAATTTCAAATATGAGTTTTGGCAAAAACTAGCCATATATCTGGGCATTTTAGGGAATCTCTCTTCCTCCCCTCTGAAACTGGTAGTAATATTAATAATAGTAATAAACAATATCATTATTGAAAGAATTAAATGTGATGAATTTTCAACAATTTTTAGACTGAGGTTTGCTTAAAGTTGGCAGTTGATAATTAGTTCCCTCCCTAAATAAAAAGACCACAGCATGTGGCTGGAGACAGTACTGCTGTCCCCATAACCCAAACTTAGGCAGGTCTTCTATTCAGAGTGGGATTGTTTTGAGCTGGAAACTTAAGGTTACTAAGAGAATTTTCTCTTACAATTGTAGTCTGTAAATAAAAAAAACAATAACATTGTATTAAAGATATAGTTAAAACATCTATTTAACTAAAAAGATCTTTAACTTTATAAAATTATGACATGAATATTTTCAAATTATTTCAAAATTTTAAGAAGATATTACCCAATTTGTTTATTTGTCAATGTTTATCATTCAAAACTATCCAAAATGGCATGGAAATATTATGTTACAAAATATTATTATGCTAATAATAGATATAGCATTATTAAAAATAAAGCTTATCATTTTTTTGCATTATTGTTTTAAATAGGAAATTAAAAGTTTGCATCCTTTACCTTAAAAAGAACATCAAAATGACTAGATAATGTATTAAACAAAATGTGTTAATATTTATTTGTGTTTTTTTAAATATATTTTATTGATTTTTTTGTAGAGAGGAAGGGAGAGGAATAGAGAGTTAGAAACATCGATGAGAGAGAGACATTGATCAGCTGCTTCCTGCACGCCCTCTCCTGGGGATGTGCCTGCAACCAAGGTACATGCCCATGATTGGAATCAAACCTGGGACTTTTCAGTCCACAGGCTGACGCTCTATCCACTGAGCCAAACCAGTTTCGGCAAATGTGTTAATATTTATAGAAACATTTTAAAGTTTTCTATGTTATTTTTATAAAATTTTATTTATAAAAAGTAAATCTAAATAATGAATCTCAAATTCAGTATTGCGCTGTGATGTAAATTTCTATCATGCTTTATGGGCAATGTAGATTTTAAAAATCCTACATTTTGCTGGTAGAATAAAAGTTTTTGGAATGCCAACAATATCCTCAGTAAGAGTGAC
The DNA here is from genome assembly GCA_004026805.1 of Lasiurus borealis. Taxonomy (NCBI): domain Eukaryota; kingdom Metazoa; phylum Chordata; class Mammalia; order Chiroptera; family Vespertilionidae; genus Lasiurus; species Lasiurus borealis. Next base: position 71,647 of record PVJN01002980.1, on the reverse strand, counting down.
TATTCTGTGCTTTAGAGATTATTATAAAGTTTGAGAGCAAAACTGTTAAAATGAACAGGTGATATGATAATGTCCTTCTTTGAACTAAACCCAAACATAGTTAATTTCCTGAGATTGATAATTGCAAATTGAGTTTCTGTTCTTTATCAAATTTTACTGAAGAATTCAAGAAATAAGAAAATTTATTCATATTGACATTGTGATATATGACATTTTGGTATAAATGAAAAAATTACCTAAGTAACAGTAGTAGATAAAATAATAGTGTCACTATATGGAGAATGATGACAAAATTTCACATTAAAGTATTATTTTTAAACCAAAAGTGAGTTAGAGATACTATATTAATTGAACTGACATGATTTCTTAATATTTTCATTGATTCTAAATCTTTATTCTCACAGTTGTGGCATAAGAAACTATCAAAAATTCAATAACCATAAAAAAATTTAAAAAAAATTGAGAAGTTAAAATAGTTTACTTTTTTGTTGTTGTTGTTGCTGTTAAAAAATATTAAATATGCCTTTATTTCTGTACTCATAAGCCAGGAAACAAAATGTTAAATCAACTCTAAAGCTGTTTAATAACCATACATATTCTGGTAAGCCTATCACTGCCACCACCATTTGGTATAATTAGCTTTCCATATGTTACAGACCATATTAACTATAATTGATGTGTGTGGGGGGGAAATAATAGGTAGCCTGGTTAAAAGAGAATTAAATGCATAACCTAAAGTGAAGGTTTTAACAATTACCAGGTCTATTGTTATTTAAGGAATGGATTTGAGTATAAGCTTAAAGTATACTTTATTTAGTTTGCTTTCCTTCTTAATTTTTCACTTATACTTAAGGGGCAATTATTTCTTCATTGTATAGAGAGGCTCAGGAGTTCTTTAATGCATCTTTGATCAGCTGCAATTTTTTATATTTGTTATCTAAGGATGTATATTCATTGAAAAGTTGCAAAAGAATAGATGATGCTCATATTATGTGTATGCTCTGCTTAGATATGCTCCTTGGTAGCAAGTGATTTATCTCCTATCTGGTACAATTCATTGGACAAGATATTATTCAACATATATGTATGAATTTAAAATAGTCTCAAATTTTTATTTCTGAGTATTTCCTTGTCCATACATATTATTGTCCCTGTAACTAATGCAATCCAGATACTGTTCTTTTTGCAATGGCTCACTTTTTCTTCCACTATTTAGTAAAAAGAGAAATTAAAATGAATAGTCCAGCAGTTGGTTGAGCATTGTCTCATGCACTGGAAGTTCACTGGTTCAATTCCTTGGTGGGACACATACTCAGGTTATGAGTTCAATCCCCTGCCAGGCGTGTGGGAGGCAGCTGATAGTTCCATCTCTCTCTCCCTCTCTCATCCCCTCTCTAAAATCAATAAAAACATATCTTTTAAAAAATAAAAATTAAGAAATATTTTTAAATTTTATACTGTCTATTGAGGCAGATTTATAGTTGATTTGAGCTTTAGTAATTAGATTTTTAATACCAAGGACCAAAGTATTGAATAATATCTTGTCCAATAAATTGTACTAGATAGGAGTAAATTACTTGCTACAATGAAGCATATCCAAGCAGAGCATACACATAATATGACCATCATCTATTCTTTTGCAAAATTTTTTAATGAATATACATCCTTAGATAACAAATATAAAAATAAATTGCAGCTGATCAAAGTTGTATTAAAGAAGTCCTGAGCCTCTCTATACAATTAAGGAATAATTTCCCCCTAAGTATAGTGAAAAATTAAGAAGAAAAGCAAACTAAATAAAGTATACTTTAAGCTTATACTTAAATCCATTCCTTAAATAACAATAGACCTGGTAATTGTTAAAACCTTCACTTTAGGTTATGCATTTAATTCTCTTTTAAGCAGGCTACCTATTATTTTTTTCCCACATCAATTATAGTTAATATAGTCTGTAACATATAGAAAGCTAATTATATCAAATGGTGGTAGCAGTGATAGGCTTACCAGAATATGTATGGTTATTAAACAGCTTTAGAGTTGATTTAACATTTTGTTTCTTGGCTTATGAGTACAGAAATAAAGGTGCATTTAATATTTTTTCACAGCAACAACCACAAAAAAGTAAACTATTTTAATCTTCTTAATTTTTTAAATTTTTTTCATGGTTATTGAATTTTTGATAGTTTCTTATGCCAGGATTGTGAATAAAGATTTAGAATCAATGAAAATAACAAGAAATCATGCCAGTGCAATTATAGTATCTCTAACTCATCTTTGGTTTAAAAATAATACTTTAATGTGAAATGTCATCGTTCTCCATATAGTGACACAATTTTTTAAAATATATTTTATTTATTTTTTACAGAGAGGAAGGGCGAGAGATAAAGAGTCAGAAACATGGATGAGAGAGAGACATCAATCAGCTGCCTCCTGATTGATGTCTCCCTCTCATCCATGTTTCTGACTATCTCTCTCCTTTCCTCACATCCCCCACTGGAGATGTGCCCTTAACCAAGGTTCATGCCCCTGACCTAAATTGAACCCGGGACCTTCCAGTCTGCAGGCTGACGCTCTATCCACTGAGCCAAACCGGTCTCGGCTAGTGACACTATTTTTTATATACTACTGTTACTTAGGTAATTTTTTCATTTATATCAGAAATGTCATATATCAGAAAGTCAATAAAAATAAATTTGCTCATTTCTTGAATTTTTCAGTTAAGTTTGACAAAGCACAGAAACTCAATTTACAATTACCAATCTCAAGAATGCTAAAATTAACTATGTTTGGGTGTAGTTCAAAGAAAGACATTATCATATCACTTGTGCATTTGAACATTTTTGCTCTCAAACTTTATAATAATCTCTAAAGCACAGAATAGTCACTCTTACTGAGGATATTATTGGCATTTAAAAAACTTTTATTCTATCAGCAAAATGTAGGATTTTCAAAATCTACATTTCCCATAAAGCATGATAGAAATTTACATTACAGCGCAATACTGAATTTGAGATTAATTATTTAGATTTACTTTTCATAAATAAAATTGCATGAAAATAACATAGAAAATTTTAAAATGTTTCTATAAATGTTAACACATTTTTTCAGTATTTTCAAGTGTTTAATTGTCCCTACAAATATACTAAGTATTACAAGCTTGAGTACAAGCAAATATTTGATTAGTTGCAAAATGATATATTCACATTTGTTTATGGATAATTATTATTTTGCTATATATTTCAAAAATGTTTTGAATTTTGGAATATTTATTAACTGTCAAGTGTTATATCAAGATGATAAAATGTCATTATTTGACAAGTATTTCAATAACCTTCAAAAAAGCTTTCAATAATTTTTCTTAGCTTATTTATTCCATTAAATATATCCATCTGTAATTGAAAATTCACAAATTGCAGCTTTAAAGTGTAAGTTAAACTTTAAAAGCTTTCAAAATGTGAATTCAGTGAGACTCAAGTAGGATGAGACATTTAAACATTTCAAACACTTACTTTTTTATTTTTAAATACAAATGCATTGGGCAAATTTACATTTAATTTTTTAAAAATGTATCTTCATTTTTGAAAGTATTACCGATGTTTCCTTTTTCTTCTCTACATTTACCCACTCCTGCCCACTCCAGTCCCCTCCCCAGAATTTCCCCACATTATTGTCTGTATATGGGCTATGCATAAATGCATATAAATTCATTGGTTAACCTCTTCTCACCTCTGCTCCCTTCCCCATTGAGATTCATCAGTCTGCTGCATGCTTCAATGTCTCTGGATCTTTTTTGTTCTTCAGTTTATTTTGTTTATTAGATTCCACATATAAGTGAGATCATGTGATACTTGTCTTTCTCTGACTGGCTTGTTTGCTTAGCATAAATACTCTCCAGACTTCTCCATTTTGTTTCAAATGGTAAGAGACCCCTATATTTTACAGCTGCATAGTATTCCATTGTGTAAATGTACCACAGTTTTAAAATCCATTCATCTACTGATGGGCACACAGATCTTACCCACTATAAATAATGTTGCTATTAACATAGTGGTGCATGCATTCTTTCTGATTGGTATTTCTAGTTTCTTAGGATATATTCCTAGAAGTGGGGTCACCAGATGAAATGGCAGGTCCATTTTTAATTTTTTGAAGAAACTCCACACTTTCATAGTAGTTGTACCAGTTTGCATTTCCACCAAAAGTGTACTATTATTCCTTTTTTCTATCTCCTCATCAGCACTTGTTATTTGTTGATTTATTAATAGTAGCAATTCTGGAAGGTGTGAGGTGATACCTCATTGTTGTTTTAATTTTTTTCTCTCTGGTAATCAATTATGCTGGTCATATTTTCATATGTCTCTTGGCCATTTATATGTACTCTTCAGAGAAGTGTTTCTTCATGTCCTCTTCCCATTTTTAAATTGTTTTATTTTTTTTTCTTTTTCTTGAGTTACCGGAATACTTTAGATATTAACCAGTTATCAGATGTGCCATGGCAAATATGCTCTCCCATTCAGTGGGCTCCCTTTTCATTTTGATGTTGATTTCTTTTTCTGTGCAGAAGCATTTTATTTTGATGTAGTCCCAATTTTTTTCCTTTGTTTCTCTCGCCCTAGAATTGTATCAGTGAAAATTTTGCTATGTGAGATTCCTGATATTCTACTGCCTACTTTTACATAGATAGTTCCATTACTTACATGTAAGTCTTTTATCCATTTTTGAGCTTATTCTTGTGTACGTTGGTGGTCTAGTTTCATTTTGGCAAGTATCTGTCCCATTATCCCAACACCATTTACTGAAGAACCTGCCTTTGCTCCATTGTAGTTCTTGTGTCCTTTGTCAAAAAATATTTATTTAAGGACTGAATTGAGCACTTCTGTTATGGGTGAATTGCATACATTTTATCCAAAAACCCAAGGAAGGGACCAGGTACTATTTGGAATTTTTTTTTCTGATGGCATAAGGATAATTAATGGCATTTATTATGTACCATAGCTGGACTAATGTTGTAGAGAAGCACAGGTAGAAAACAAATGTAAAATATGACAAACTCTAAAAATGTAAGTAGTCTCCCATAACATCTTAATTTTAAAAAAAAAGTACTAACAACAGTTTACAAATCTTGGCTTTTTATTTCAAGAATATGGGACTGATCTGCATTTGATGGAAGAACAACAATTATTGGGTCCAATAGTGTTTTTTTAATTGAACATGTCAAGGGAATTGGGATAATGAATAAGTAAATTGTGATCAGAAATAAGCTTGAGAAATAAGGATTATAGTCATGCATCAAGAAAGCAACAATTAGCTAAGTCTCTGATTTACCCAGATATGCTGTGTCCAAAATGCTCAGTAAACTTAAAGTATAACAGAACCGGGTAGAAATGACAAATATCAGATAAGACAAACACCATCCAAGGTAGCAAAGATAAATTCTCGGCAAATCTACCTTTAAGGCTTAAATTGCATTTGTTTGCTTTGGTCCTCAGTATCATAGTAATACAACACTACATTAAAATCTCCCAACTAAAACTAACAATTGTGCACAATCTAGGATTTCATTCCTCTTGAAGACTTGGAAACTGGCTTACAACTGCTTCACAGATGCTAACGAAAGACACAAGACTCCCCAGTGAGTGGCAAAGGACTTTATTATTCACTAGAGGCCCGATGCACGGAAATCACGCAAGAATAGGCCTTCACAGCCCCAGGCTACCTCAGCCCTCGAAGTCCTGGCTTCATCGGGAAGGTTGTCCGGACAGTTGTTCCACTGTTTGGCCGTTCAGTCGACTTGCATATTATGCTTTTATTATTATAGATGATAAAACACTAGACAGAGCTTAATATTTGTTTTTGTCAGTTTTCTTTCCCTCAAACCCCACACATTATCAAAGGCTGTGTAGGATGCCTCAACCTGCAGTGTGTTGCTCTACAGGAAAGTAACGCTGCTTTGGGGCGTTCCCTGATGTTACTCTGAGTAGAGCAAGCTTGCTCTGTCCAGGGAAGGCTTACCTCATCCCTGAAGTTTGTGTGTTGCAAGCATATTAATGAAAAATGGCCCAGTTAATGCGCAGTAATGGCTTGGCATTCATGGCAGAGTCGGCAAAAACTTGCAGGAAACCTCAGGGCCCATGGTGGAGGATTGTCTCCACATGCACTTAATGGCTGTCCATATAGCCTGTCAGGTAGAGCCAACTTGATCTAAGAGAAGGCTAAGTAGGATGAAAGCTGTGTGGAGTGACAAAGATGAGGTTTCAGCCAGTGGCCTTTAATCGCCACTCAGAGAGATACAAATGATTGGACACTCAAGCTATTTTACTGAATAAATAACAAAGGAGGTAATAGGAATAGTATCTTATTTATAGATGTCAATTGCAAGTTACATAATTTGAAAAACCAAAAGAAACTATATTCAATATTTATTTTGTCTCCATACATTGAAATCAATAGTTTTAAAGCAAGACTGCTAATCCTCCTTAGAAGCTATTTATCACTTTGTTTCAAAGGTATTTTGAAACATTTTTCAGAGTTATTATTTAGAAATTAAGTTGAACATAGCAGATCAAACCTAAAATGTAATTTAGAAACACTTCAAAATAAATGATAGCTTTCATATTAGAACAGAATATTTGAAAACATTTAGTCAAAAGTGTGGTGGGTTTTCTTTTTGTTGTTGTTTTTTTTACTCACTAATAAAATAAGCTGGCATATTCTTTTCAGAGAAACACTAACATTTTAGGCAAATCAATTAGCATTCCATATCCTGTACTTAAATGTCAGAATCAACTTTTACACAGCAGTTTCTAAGTTGACTATCTTAACCTCTGCATAGAACAATGTAAAGAATGTCATAAAGTTTTCACACAAACAACAATTGAGCAGTAGTAAGCTTTTTTCTTTTTTCTTTTTTTTTAATATATTTTATTGATTTTTCACAGAGAGGAAGGGAGAGGGATAGAAAGTCAGAAACATCGATGAGAGAGAGACATTGATCAGCCGCCTCCTGCACACCCCACACTGAAGATGTACCCACAAGCAAAGTACATGCCCCCAACTGGAATCGAACCTGGGACCTTTCAGTCTGCAGGCCAATGCTCTATCCACTGAGCCAAACTGGTCTCGGCGTAAGCTTTTTTCTTACTATTCTCATGTTACAGTTATAGAATATATAATGATTCCAGTAGAACCATTATATATTGTTAATTTTGTTGACAAAAACCCTATGTAATAAAGAGGGAATATGCTAATTAACCACCATGTCCTCACAAAGATGGTGGTGCCCACAACCAATATGCAAATTGACTGCCATGCCTTCAAAGATGATGGCACCTACAGCCACAAGATGGGGACACTCAGTTCCCGCAGCCCTCCAGCCTCCCAGAGCTGGCCTGAGGCTGAGGCAAGCCTCAGATGGTGGCTGCCCAGCAGCCTAGGGCCACCTGAGGCTCAGGTAATCAGGTCAGGCCAAGGCTTGTTCTCCCAGCAGTGGCAGCAGTAAAGGTGTGATGGGGGCATCAAGGTGTGATGGGGGCGTCACCTCCCCTTGATTGCCGAATCATCTCCCACCCTTGAGGGTTCCTGGACTGTGAGAGGGGGCAGGTCGGCTGAGGGATCCCCTCTAGGGCATGAATTTTCATGCACCAGGCCTCTAGTCCTATCTAATAAAGATGGGATATGCAAATTGACTGTCACACAACCACAAAAATCACGGTGCCCAGTCCCCTCAGCCCTGCAGGGAATTACTTTGGCAAGTGAACCAAGAAGGTTTTCAGGAAGTGTGAGAAGCAAGGGTGAGAAGCAAGCCTTGGCAGGATTGAGGGAGGCATGGCAGGCTCATACCCGCTGCCACCCTAGGAGGCCCTTGGAGTTTGGTTCTGAAATGGTAGGGACCTGCTCCAGCCTGAGTTAGGAAGGAAGTGCCACTGCTGCCTGCCCAGCACCAGGTCCCTTGTAAAGGAAGTGTGTCCAAATCACAGCTACTGGGCCTAGCAGGCCGTCTCACCCTAGACCATCATGTCTGAGCTCTTGATGGGGCAATGAGTGCCTCTGGAATCACTGTCTGACCCAGGGATCACTGTCTGCCCCTGGGCCACCTGCAGGCACTGGTGGAGCAGGTGTGGGTTGAAGATTTTAATAAAAATGGGATGCCTGCATCCTGTGCCACCATGCACAGGTCTCTGGTGAGGAGAGTTCTCAGCCTTGGGACCCCATTTGGAGGCACTAGGACTCAGGAGGGGCTGGGATCATAAGGCCCAGGTTTCTGGGCATACAACAGGACTGACCCAAGGTACCTTCAGTCACCATCATCCACCCAGTGCTGGGTCGTGGGCCCTCACTCCAGAGCTGGGTCATGGGCCCTCACTCCAGAGCTCAGCCATAGGAGGCACCAGCCCTGGGATGTTTTTCCTATTATCTGCCTGGAAGTACAGAGATAGTTGAATTAGAGTCATGATTGTAATTTATTTTCTCCAAACACAGAGCTGTTTTCTTTCCAAATATATCAGGGGCTAGGAAATAGGGAACCATTCCCAAATCAGGAAGGGAAGTCACAGGGTGTATGTTATTGCTACAAATACAGTATTTCTACTACTTTCAACATACACAATGTAATGTATTAGATGCCTTCCTATCGTATGAAGTAAATATTCTCTTAGAGTGATACTGATAGATATGTTATAGTTATGGTGGTGTGTACCAATATACTATTTATACTAATAAAAAGTAATATACTAATTAGATCGGAGACCCTCTGGGAGACTTTCCGGACATCCTTCCAGACAAAGCCATGGTGGCAGGGCTGAGGCAAAGGTGGTTAGGAGAGATCAGGCCAGGGAAGGAGGGTAGTTTGGGTGATCAGGCTGGCAGGGAAGGGGGGGGGGCAATTGGGGGCTAGCAGAGACAGGAAAGGGTTACCGATTTGGGTTAAGCAGGCTGGCAGTGGGGAGCAGTTGGGGGTGATCAGGCTGGCAGGGGGTGCAGTTAGGGATGAGCAGGCCAGCAGGGGGGCAATTGGGGACATTCAGGCCAGCATGGGGGGGCAGTTGGGGGCAAGCAGGACAGCAGGCAGAGTGATTAGGAACCAGTGATCCCAGATTATAAGAGAGATGTCCGACTGCCAGATTGGAGAGGGTGCAGGCCAGACTGAGGGAAACCCCCATGCATGAATTTCATGTACCAGGCTACTAGTGTATATATAAAAAGTAATGAAGAAACATATTTTTATTTTATTTTGGATTCATTTTTTTAAAACATTTATCTTTATTTGAGATTAGCTAAATGTTCTTAACTTTATTACTAGCAATGTGATATAGTAGTATTCTAAAATAAAAGAAAGCTTTCTTCATGTAATCTTGCTTTTTTATTTTTCATTAATTGATAATAGAAAGACATGACACATAGATTTTATAACTTTCATGAACATACTAACTACCTGAGACTTTTTAAAAAATAAAATTTAAGGAGAATGAAGTAAAATTTTATATTTTAGTAAATAAATAAGGAAAATATTTAATTTATTAATTATATTAATAGGCGATATTCATTAATATGGAAAATATCAGGAGAAACCAAGATGGCGACATAAAGTATACAACTGTACATGCTGCCTCTCACAACCACACCAAAACTACAACTAAAAGGCAAAATGACTATCACCCAGAACCATGGAAAGCTGGCTGAGAAGAAGTTCTACAACTAGAAGAAAAGAAAAAACTCATTGAGACTTTGTAAGAAGGGAAGATATGTGTAAAGCAGAAGTGTGGAGGTGCGCAAGTCAGGCTGGCTGGCAACTGGGTGTGCTGTTTTTTTCAATTGGAAAGGAGATACAAGTTGCTCTAAAGTCCAGTTTCCAGTGAGACTCTGGAGACCCTAAGTCCTATGGGGAGAAACTGGACTGTCTGGTATCAGATTGGAACGTGAGGGTGGCTCTCTTGCAGAGGTGCTCACAGGAACCATTGTTTTCTGAGCTGGGGGGCAGGACATAAGGACACAGAATCACAGAGACACAGTGACAGCTGACTGGCAGCCAATGCTCGTTGCCATGCCCTGATGATTCCCTGAGACCCCATTCCACCCAATTTACAAACCGACCTAAGCCAAGTACAGTGGCTTTTACATATGAGTTGCCTGCCCTTTCACAGCTTAACCTAACATATTACAGCTGGAACAGAAAATTCCAAGACTTCCAAATCCCAAACAAAGAGGAGAAATCTGCAGATCTCCCTATAGCTCCTGTTGGGTGGTCTCAGACAATAGCTGGCATGCACTTCCTTGGAGACACCAAAAAGACCATTGTTCTGCTTACTTTATATTTCTCATTTTTAAACCTAGTGGTCAGTGTGAGATAATACCAGTTTTCATCTCACATCCATAAATGACATACTCAAGAGATAGAATCAATGAGCATCAAAATCTCACTGAAGCAAGTCCTGCCCATAAGCGTGTCTCCAGCACAGCAGTTCTTCTATATAGACACAGCCAATCCTCACAGCCAATTGGCCTAGAGGTCAGTTTTTCCCAGTGTATCAACAGCAATCAAGGAAGATTATGCACCCAGCCCACAAAAGGGCACAACCAAGTTATATCTCAGGTAACTGGAGAGGCTGAGCCACTGGGCCCTCATAGGTCACCCAGCACACAAAGCCACTCCATCAACACAGGGAAGCAGCCAAAAAGTAGAGACAAAGAAATATGCCACAAATGAAAGAAATGGAAGAAAGCAAAATACTGGATATAGAGTTCAAAACCACAGTTATAAGATTATTCAAGAATTTTCTAGAAACCACTGAGAAACTTAGTGAGACCTTCAAGGATCTGAATGAGACTCTCAAAAAAATTGGATAAGGACCAGTCAGAAAGTAAGCATACACTGACTAAAATAAATAATAATATACAGAAAACCAACAGTAGAATAGAGGACTCCATGAATCAAAACAAATATTTGAAATATGAGGAAGCCAAAAACAAAAAACAAAACAAAAAAACAAGCAGAAATATAAAAAGAAAAAAGATTCCAAAAATATGAAGATAGTGTAAGGAGCCTCCAGGACAACTTCTAGTAAGCCAACATCTGAATTATGGGGGTGTCAGAAGAAGAGAGAGAAAAAATATTGGAAACCTATTAGAAGAAATAATGACAGAAAACTTTCCCTACCTGGTAAAAGAAATAGACTTAAAATCCAAGAAGTGCAGAGAACCACAATAAAAGGAATCCAAAGAGGACCACACCAAGACAAATCATAATTAAAATGCCAAGGGCAAAAAACACAGAGAGAATCTTAAAAGCAACAAAACAAAAACAGTTAGTTACCTACAAGGGAGTACCCAAATGAATGTCAGCTGATTTCTCAACAGAAATTATTTAGGGCAGAAGGAATAGCAAGAAATATTCAAAGTGATAAACAGCAAGAACCTACAACCAAGATTACTCTACCCAGCAAAACTATCATTTAGAATTGAAGGTCAGATAAAGACAAGAAAAAGCTAAAGGAGTTCTTCACCACAAAACCGGGATTATATCAAATGCTGAAGAGTATTCTTTAAGAAGAGGAAGAAGAAGAAAAAGTTAAAGATAAAAATTGTGATCAACAAAGTAAATGAATTATCTATAAATAAATCAATAGAATCTAAAACCAATAGAATCTAAAAATTAAGTCAATAAAAAAATTTATGAACAGAATAAACTGGTGATTATAATAAAATTGGGGGCATGGAAAGGGAGTGGACTGACAATTTGTGGAGAGAAGGGGTCGTGAGTAGTGTGGGATGAGGTCATATAAAAATCTTACACCTATGGATGAGGACAGTAGCGGGGGGGGGGTGTTAAGAGGTTGAGGTGGGGGGAATCAGGTGAAGGGGAGCTACTAGGGAAAATGAGGAACTTTTGTAATAATCTGAACAATAAAGATTTATTTAAAAAAATAAAAGCACAGGTGACATTCTAAAAAATAAAATATCAGAGCAAACTGTTGTAGTTGCTGGCTTTTTTTTGTGTGTGTGTAAGTAGAAACACCAAAAAGACAACTTTGGTAAACACCATCGTTCTTACTTTATATTTCTCATTTTTAAACTTAATTTTGGGATATATGGCTATATGTGTCTGAAATATGAATTTAAATTCTATTCTAAGTATAGAAGTCTGTAGCTACTTTTTTAGCATAGCCTGAAGCTAGAATGCCTGTCAGGAAATAATTGGGTTTAATACTAATTATAAAAAGACATGGTTTTAAATTTTTATATATAAAGAAGTATCAATTTACTTTTTTAAATTTAGAGTTATTAATACAATTTTGTTTCATTTATTCAGATACATGGATATAATCATTATTTTAAACATGACTTGGTCACTTGAATGCTATTGTGTTGATTTGCTCCAGCTTTCAAAAACCTTAAGTAGATCCTTAACTGGTTTGGCTCAGTGAATAAAGCATTGTCCTATGGACTGAAACATCCCAGATTCAATTCTGGTCAAGGGCATGTGCCTTGGTTGCAGGCACATTTCCAGTAGAGGGTGTGCAGGAGGCAGCTGATCAATGTTTTTCTCTCAATGTTTCTAACTCTCTATGCCTCTCCCTTCCTCTCTGTAAAAATTCAATAAAATATATTAGAAAAAGAAAAAGAAAAGAAAAAGAAAAACCATACGTAAAAGCAAAACAGTAAAGATGTTAGGGCTTAATGGGGCTACAATTGATTGAGTTGAACTAGTCTCCTGTGTCACCTCTCTTTAGATATGTGGCCTTTAGTAAGTTAACTGACCTCACTATGCGCTATATGCATCCAACTGTGAACAACAGTCCTGACCACAGTGGTTGGCAAACCGTGGCTCACGAGCCATCTGCGGTTCTTTGGCCCCTTGAATGCGGCTCTTCCACAAAACACCACATGTGGGCACACATGTACATGTGGGCAATTGAAACTTCATGGCCCATGTGCAAAAGTCGGTTTTCAGCTCTCAAAAGAAATTTCAATCATTGTACTGTTGATACTTGGCTCTGTTGACTAATGAGTTTGCCGACCACTGTTTAGGGTAAATGAGAGGAGTGACTGAGACACTGAGTGAGAATGGCACATAGCCCTTACCTGGTAGATGTAATGACTTTTTGAAAATCACCACTATAGGGCTAGGAAATAGATGTTCCTGATAAGGCAATTCATATCTTATAATAGCATCAAAAAGAATATTTTTCTAATGATTGAGCAATTGTTCTAATTAACCCAGCTTTGCTGTTCATTAAGTGTGAATTAGTGAAGTTTCTTTCAAATAGGTCTGCCTATATAATCATTATTTTTGCCTCAGTTCATTTTTAGTTAATGTAGCCTGAAATGTGAACATGGTAAGTAATGCACTTTAGTTTTATTGCAAAGAATTCTAAAAAAAAAAAATTGCTTGGCAAATGGAGTGTGTCTTTATAAGGTCATAAATATAACACTTTGATATAGAAAAGGGTAAAATAATATAATAATGATTTTTAAATTATCCTAAAGATGATAGGTGCCATTTCATAATATTTCTTTTTGTTAATTGCAAATGTAATTTTTATTCAAACATTTACTTCTATACATATAAATATCTATATGGCATTGAATGCACACAAAATAATAATCCCTGCATTTGCAAAATATAATTATATATGCTTTCCATTTTTTTGGAGTATATCAATACATGATATAATATTTATTAATATATTTTAGTAAAAAAGAAATTGGTTTTAACACTCCTTTTTCTTATAACAATGTGCCCTGGGAACTTTCTGCATTGATACATGTAGTTATATTTTATTATTTTGAATAATATATAAAATTAATACATGTCAGTACTGGAAACTTAAATAATATGGTTGTAGTATAACTGTAAGTTAGAAATAACAAACTCAATGGACCCCTTTATTCAGCTTTCGATAAGTTGTGGGTAAGCCCACCAATATTGTTTAAATACTTTGTATTTTAAAATTCAGTATATTTCTCAGGGCATGTGCTTTATTTATATATCACCGAATTTTATTGACACAGAGTGGTTTTGAAATAACAAACTAAAATTTTAGGTCAGAAAATAAAAAAAAAATCGCCTAATATATTTTTTATCTCTATTTGTTTTAAATGTCCTTTATTGTTGATGAAGAGGATGAAATCAAATCATATATTTCAGGGTATTTTAAATAATGAATTGCTGACTACTTTTTTCTTCATTACAAACTATATTTGGCTCTTTTGTACACAGTGTTTCAAGTCATTAGCAACACACACACACACACACACACACACACACACACACACACACAGATAAACTTTTAACGTTTGTGTGGTTGGACCGTATTTTAAAATGGTAATTCCTTCTAAGTTTAACTGTAAGATGCTTTTGAACTGATATTTCTCCTTTTGTAATGCAGCATGAGTGGCATATAATTTACATGCCGCAATATAGCAAGTTATGTTAGCTGCAATATCTGAAAATAACTTCTCAAAAATCAAAATGAAAATTGAGAATTAAAAAAAAATCAACAGTTGCTGAAGAGATCATACTTATTTATAGAGCCTAAAATTTGCAGTTTTGAGACAGTTTTCATTTCCACAAGCACACCTTCAGGGAAATGTCCAAATAAGGCATTCTGCATCTTTAAACCAATTAGTACAATTACATAAACTTGGTGAGTCCTCTTCTTTATTGCTATCTTTCAGAAACTCTGTGGAAGTTAGGAGCATGTATATCCTGGGCAGAATAGCTCTCATTTTATTTCTTTTTACTTCCTTATGAATATTAATTTATGTTAAAAATTGATTAGTATTAATAAATTGAAATGTATCTTATGACCCCACTAGGAAGGTAATTCGTTTGCAGGCAATAATTATGATCAGAGGTAACAAAACAGCCACACGGTGGGAGAGATTCCATATCACCTAACTCTAGCTAACCGGGTTCTAATCTGGGCCTTTGAAGTAGAAATACAAATTTATATATTTTATGTAAAATATAAATAAACTTTTTGGCAAAAGTATGTTTATAGTTGAGTACACAAAACAATTTGCTTTTGTGTTATTATTTATTTATTAATTGTATTATTTTACATATGAACAACTACTGTAAATCTGCTTTTTTCTCATTCTGCTTATCCTATATAATAAAAGGTTAATATGCAAATAGACCCAACAATAGCTGGAATAATAGGAACAACTGAACAACCAAACAAACAGTCATTATGACGTGTGCTGAACACAAGGGGACATGTGTGAAGCATGGAAGGCATTGGCCATGGCAGGATGGTGGAGCAGGTGAGGTGGGGAGCCAGACCAAGGAAGGGCACTGATTGCTGTCATTGGGGCGAACTCTGGTGGTTACTGAAAATTCTTTGCTCCCACACACCGCAGTCCCACCTGGTGCTCACACCTATTTCTGGTGCTAAAGCAGTGCTTATATCCCCTGCCAGTGCCTGGAGCTGGTCCCAATCACTTGGAGCCATCAGCAGGTGGGAGCTAAGGCTACTAGCCCTGATTGCCCCTAAGGGCTTCTCCACCTCCCCCTGTTCCTATGGGGCAATCAGGGCAGCAGCCACCACCTGTATCCACTGAGGGCACCAGCCCCAATCATTCTGTGCTTTCATGGAAGTGGGGCCTCAATGGGAAGGGCTGGGCGAGGGCACAGAGGATAGGCTGAGACCCACCCCTGTGCCTACTGTAGTTTCGTAGCCCACAGTTCCTTTCAAGGTGCACAAATTCATGCACTGGGCCCCTAGTATTATATATGCATTTCTTTATCTTTCCATTTTCTTAAGAAGGTTTATTGAAAATTTGTAACTAATAAAAGTGAATGAAGTATGCTAGAGCAGAGGATGCATTGAGACTGAAAATATGTGAGCAGGTGGAAGGAGGAAATCACTCCAGTGTGTCTAGATGAATAGTGTTTTCTTTCTCCACCCTGCTGGGTGGTCAAGTTTGGGAAATGATGAATGCAGTGTGGTACTGGGGATGTGAACGTGCCTGTCCTGTTCCCTGAAGAATTTGACCTTGTTGTTCACTAATCCGGATTCAAAATGGACAAGTTATATCCTGGAACTTTGGGAATCCAGGACAACTTTGCATGAGGCCATGCTAGCACTCAGCTGACCCATCAGTAATGGGTTGGCCAGGAAAAGAAAGAAAGCACAGCCACTGCTTTGGGGTCATAAAACAAACAAACAAACAAACAAAACCTAAAAAGGAGTCAGACGGGCCCCATTACATGAAGCAGGCCAAGTGTGTAAACTGTATCTATCACTTTTAAGTATTTAGATGTATATATGTAAATTGCATTTCTATTCTTGCTCTGGATCCTATAAATGTTATGGATGAAATTCTTTATACCAAGGTGGTTGTGTGGGAGCTTAAGAGAAGGCCCAACTTCACAGACCCTCTACTAGACATTCTGTCTTAAATATGGCAAGTGTGAGGAGGGGAGTCATCAAGAATGTCCATTAACTAAAATTCTGGGAGATTAGCGGGCTTTGAGAAGAATTAGGATTTTTTAAAAAATATATTTTATTGATTTTTTACAGAGAGGATGGGAGAGAGATAGAAAGTCAGAAACATTGATGAGAGAGAGACATCAATCAGCTACCTCCTGCATGACCCACAGTGGAGATGTGCCCACAAGCAAGGTACATGCCCCCAACTGGAATGGAACCTGGGACCTTTCAGTCTGCAAGCCGACACTCTATACACTGAGCCAAACCGGTCTCAGCAGAATTAGGATTTTTTAAAACATCTTAATTTTGATATACACATTGATTGCATACCAAGGAGGAAATATTAAATAGAATAGATTAGTGTGGAGTTCAGGGGAGTCAGATTATAAATGATAATAAAGTCTGTGGGACAACATCTGAACACCTAGTGATTGCATGTAGACAGCATAGTCCTAGAGAATGTCAACATTTAGAAATTAAAGAAAAGCAAAGAAATTGAAAGGAAGTAGCCAATGAGAAAACAGAAAAATAAAAAAGTTTTTTTCAAAGGTAAAAATGGGATAAATAATGTTAAGTACTGCTAAAAAGTGAAATGAGAAATGACCATTAGTTGGTAATAAGAAGGTTATTGATGATAGTAAGAGGGTAATTTCATTGCAATTGTGGAGATAAATTTCTATCAAAATTGGTTGAGGAGAAAATGGGTGGATAGGAAGTAGGGAAAGGGAATTTAATTAGCAGAACTTTAATTTATAATATTGTATGCTGGGACTATAATATCTCATTCAAATAAGATTACTAGCCAATAAGCATGACTGAATACAGGTATTTTTCTCACATTAATCTTCATGGTAATGTTTGTTTATTCTCTTAGGTTAATTTCTCTCTTGAAACTAAGCATTTATAGAAAACATTTGCAGCTATGCTAACTTTGAAGATAATGGATGTATAGAGGAGAATCTGGCTCTGCCTCTCAATCCTGAACCACTAGTGAAAAAAATGCACTGCTCCATCTGTAATTTTTTGGACTTCTTTAATATGATTTATTTCTAAAAGTGTTATATGGAGCAACTGAATCACATTTTTTTGCCATCAGTCATTAACTTGCTTTCCTTTTTTACTGCCCAAATCTACATTCCAGATTATAATGATTCCAATAGGACATTAGGAATGATATATCCTGTTTAAATGAGTTTGAAGAACAGATGTGACTTGATGAGGAACAAGCATAGATTGAGTCTCTAAATCAAAGATTGATTAATGGTGTGAACAAATACGAAGATCAGAAAACTGAGTAGAATAAAAATCATAACATAAGAGTACCTAATCTGTGTTATTTATGAAGTTATATACGTTTTCTGAAAGTCTTTGAAGCCTAAACATAATGATTCAAACTTGATACCCTAGGCACCTAAAATCCCATGGCAAGAAATATTTAGACATGATCTAAATAAGCAAAAACAAGGCAAATAATATATTTTTTTAATTTAATAAATCTTTATTGTTCATATTATTACAATTGTTCCTCTTTTTTGCCCTCTACCCAGTTCCTAACCCCCACTGTCCTCATCCATAGGTGTACAATTTTTATCCAGTCTCTTCCCACACCCCACACTCCTTTCCCCCTGAGATTTGTCAGTCCACTCCCTTTCTATGTCCCTGATTCTATTATATTCACCAATTTATTCTGTTCATCAGAATGTTTTATTCACTTGATTTTTAGAGTCTCTTATAAATAGATTTGTATTTGTTGTTCATAATTTTTATCTTTACTTTTTTCTTCTTCTTCCTCTTATTAAAGAATACATTTCAGCATTTCATATAATACTGGTTTGGAGGTGATTAACCTCTTTAGCTTTTTCTTATCTATGAAGTTCATTATTGGCCCTTCAATTCTGAATGATAGCTTTGCTGGGTAGAGTAATCTTGGTTTATCTTACTATGCATCACTTTGAATATTTTTTTACCACTCTCATCTGGCCTGTATAGTTTCTCTTGCGAAATCAGCTGACAGTTGTATGGGTGCTCCCTTGTAGGTAACTAACTGTTTTTCTTTTGCTGCTTTTAATATTCTCTCCTTGTCTTTTGCTCTTGGCATTTTAATTATAATGTGATTTGATGTGGTCTTCTTTAGATTCCTTTTGTTTGGGGTTCTCTGTACTTCCTGGACTTGTAAGTTTATTTCATTCAAAGGTGGGGGAAATTTTTGGTCATTATTTCTTCAAATAAGTTTTCAGTATCTTGTTCTCTCTCTTCTTCTGACACCCCCATAATTCTCATGTTGGTACACTTGAAGTTGTCCCAGAGGCTTCTTACATTATCTTCATATTTTTGGATTTTTTTTTCTTTTTGCTTTTATAGTTGAGTGGTTTTTGCTTCTTTGTATTTCAATTTTTTGACTGATTCTAGAGACCCTATAGTCTGCTATTAGATCTCTGTATAACATTTTTTTATTTTAGTCAGTGTGTTTAATTTCTAATTGGTCCTTTTTTATATCCTTGAGGGTTTCACTAAATTTATCAGCCTTTTCTAAAAATTTCTTGAAAAACTTTATAAGCATGGTTTTGAACTCTATATCCAGTCATTTTCTTTCCTCCATTTCTTTCATTTGTGATCTGTTTCTTTGTCTTCACATTTAGCTGCTTCCTTGAGGTGACAGAGTGGCTTTGTGTTCTAATGTTCTCCCCAGTTATATAAGGTGGACACTCTTGGTGCACCCCTTTGTGGGCTGTATGCACAGTCTTGTTTCAGTTAAGCCTTAATTGTTGTTGGAATCCCTTGGAGGATTTGAACTCCTGGCCAATTGGCTGTGAGAATCATCTGTGTCTACACTGGGAGAACTGTGCTGGAGACACCATTATGAGACAAGATTTGCAAATGCCTCTGTGCTTACACTGGATGGGGCAGAGTCTCAGGATGGAACAGACAGCATTGGTTTCCCTTCAGCCCTGCCCTAACAGGCCCCTGGTCATTACTGCAAGTAACCATGTCCCATGGTAATTGCTGCAAGCACCTCTGAGAGAAAGCCATCCTGGAGTTCTACCCATCGCCAGACAGTCCGATATTTCCCCAAGTGAGTCTGAGTCCATAAAGTCTTGCCCATAACTGGAATTCAGTGTAGTCAGTAGCTTTTGTCTCCCTCCTGCTTAAGAAAGACAGTCAGGAACTCAGTTGCCAGCTCTCTCCATGTGTGCATCTCAGTACCTCTGCCTCCTGTAGCTTTTCTCTTACCTTCTGGCTGTAGAATTTCCACTCAGCCAGTCTTCCTATCATTCTAAATGATGTCTGTTTTGTCTTTTAGTTGTAGTTTTGAAATTGTTGTGCAAGGCAACAATTTAGATATTTACCTATGCCACCATCTTGGTTTCTCTCAGAGCAAAAATGTTTAAAGTTTCTGATACCAATATAAAAAACATAAGATTGGGATATTTTAAAATTTGTTTAGTTGTGAATAACACACACACACACACACACACACACACACACACACAACACCTCAAAATAAATCAAATCCTAAAGAACTTTGGAGAGGGTTTAAATTCTTTTTTTTTTTTTTTGCTGCTGTGTGAAATAAGAGAAGACAAAATAAAATAAATTATTAAGACCTATATATTTGGACTTTCCATACATATTGATATAGAGCTTTTAAATGATTATAAAATTGAGGAATATGTAGATATGAGCTAATAACTAAGACATTTTCTTCAATTGGAAGCCAGCTTAGCATAGTAGTGCAGAGATGATATTTGTACTGCTTTATAGAATTCTTCTGTGAAAACTAAAATAAATGATAGGAAATGAATTTTGAATAATCTAACTTATAACTAGAATTATAGTGAAATCTAAAAAGAGGGAAAATGTTAATTGACCATCATGCCCTCACAAATATGGTGGCACCCACAGCCATTAGATGATGGTGCCCAGTCCCCTTAACCCTGTCAGGGTGGCAGGTGCATGGCACAGCTGGGCCCACCCCCAGGTGGGTCCAGCTACTCTGTGTGCCTGCCTCCAGAGTCCCCCAGCTCCTTAAGCCCTCTATCTACCCAGGGCCAGCCCAAGGCACAGGAAAGCCTTGCATGTTGGTGCCCAGCAGCCTAGGGCCTGACCAAAGTGTAGGCAACCCACAGATGTCAGCTGCCCTGCCGCCCAGGATGGGCTGAGGCTCAGATAACCAGGGCCAGCTGAGGCTTGTGCTGCTGGCAGTGGCAGCAGCAGAGTTGTGATTAGGGCATCACCTTTCCCTGATCACTAGGTCACCTCCTGCCCCTGAGGACTCCCAGACTGTGAGGAGGGCAGGCCAGGCTGAGGGACCAGACACTCCAGTGCATGAATTTTGTGGTAATAAAATAGTTCATTATCAATACCCTCATCTTTATCATCATCTTGACTATTATCAATGAAAGAATTAGGGAGCAAGTATTATGTTTGAAGGAAAGAAACATATTCAGAAAACATGTATGTAGAAAGAGCCATAGAAATCAGCTAAATTGATGACATGTAAAGGGAGGGGGGCAGAAGTTTATAAAATGAGTACAAAGCCAAATTTGAAGGATAGCTTAGTGAGTGTTAATTTTATGTGCATATGGAATTTTTATACTCTATATTCCAGATTTAATATACTTAATCATAAGCTTTAGGGTTGTTTTAGAAACACTGATGAAAATAAAATATTTTTAATAATAGGAAGATACTCTATTTCAATGAATTTAATAAAGTATATTTAATCTTTGTTATATTTTTAAACAACTGTTGATTCTTTTAATCATTTTAAAATTTCACATGCAAGTGAAACTTTTTTCTATTGGTATCTTAAGAAGGTATGAGCTATCTAATTAATATACCTGAATGTTTTGAAATCTGAAAAATTAGAAAAATTAAAAATATTATTTTGAAAAATTCTTTGAGAGACACACAGAAAAAAAGAAAGTAAATCTATATATAAGTCAAATTCAAATGGAAGATTTGGATAAGTAAATTATTAAACTGTTTTACTTGAAAGGGCTGTAAAATTGTTTCCAATCATTGATGATATACACTGATTGGCCATATTATTATGATCTCTGAACACATAATAATCTAGCCACTCAGTGTATTTCTCTTGGGTATCTCATATATTTGATATCAAAGATACTTTAAATTGAGGACCTGATCACTTTTTCCCCTTTCCACTGGCTGATAGAAAGCTCAAGGCAAATAGGTTGTTGATCTCCAACAAAAGTCCTGAATACTTTTGGTACCCATTTGAGATACAAATACACTTAGTATCCAGATTATTATGCATTCAGAGATCATAATAATCTGGCCACTCAGTATATATATTTTAATGAATAAGATTATTTATATTAATTAACAAAAAGACAATAGGCCCCAAAACAGTTACTTATGCTAAGTCTCAGGTCACCAAACCAGGACTTAATTAGAATTTTAGTTTTCCTAGAAAAGGAAATTTTTTTAATGTCTTTTTTTGATTCAGGTATTACATATGTGTCCTTATTCCCCCGTTATCCCTCATCTTCCATTCATGCCCCCACCGCCCTGTTGTCCGTGTCCATTGATTAGGCTTATATGCATATATATATATATATATATATATATATATATATATATATATATATGTCTTTTAGTTGATCTCTCCCCTTTACCCTCATCATTCCCTACCTTCCCTGAGGTTTGACGTTCTGATTGATGTTTCTCTGTCTCTGGATCTAGAAAAGAAAACTTAAATCAATCATGAATCACCTGATCAGCACTTCTGGTAGATAGTCTGCCTAATAGACCACTTCAATCCCTAAAGGAAAGTAACCTTGCAATAACTACACTTATTTATTTGTTTGTTTGTTTTTTGTTTGTTTGTTTGTTTGTTTAGTTATTCATTGCTTCATAGAAATGTCTTGTTTCTGCTCTCTTCTGCCTATAAGTCTTTCATTGTGGGCAGCTTTCTATCTGCTAGATTGGAAGCTACCCTATTCATGAATTAATAAAGTAAATAAGGTCTTTAAATTTGATCAAATTCTGTTGTTTTTTTTTAATATATTTTTTATTGATTTCAGAGAGGAAGGGAGAGGAAGGAAGAGAGACAGAAATATCAATGATGAGAGAGAATCATTAATTGGCTGCCTCCTTCACTCCCCCTACTGAGGACTGAGCCCACAACCGGGGCATATGCCCTTGACTGGAATCGAACCCTGGTACCCTTCAGTCCCCAGGCCTACACTCTACCCATGAGCCAAACCAGCCAGGGCAATTCTGTCTTGTTTTTACGTTGTTTTTATTGTTGTTGTTTTAAGAAAGAGGTGTTTTTTAAAGCTCCAACCTATTATTATATATTATATTACACTTTATTCTCCCAATTTATCCATATGGAATTTATTGCCACTTTTTTTAAAATTAAGGAAACAGGATTAGAAAATTTGATGCATGTGATATTAAGTGTGAGAACAGATTTTGGAACCCAAGTTTGAAGGACCTCAAAAGCTCTTTATACTTAATGATGCCATCTGCTTCTTAATTATGCTATTCAGATTGTGGGTGTGGATTGAATTTGGAAATTCAGTAACTAGAGGTAGACTCTGAACAAAGAAACTCAGTTTTTCTTCCTCATTAATATTCATTTTCCTGGTTTTTATGACAATCCAAGAGTTACAATGTTTACTAAAAATACAGTGCCTGGCACAGTACCGTACTGACATGTTTAATTAATATTTCTGCTCTGCTTTATTCACAGAATGCTTAATGAATGAAGCTATGTTAAAGGAAATTTTATTAGCAATATTTCTTTGTTTCTGAGGAAACATTATGAAAACTTTATAGGTTGCAAGTCTTTAGTGTTTGACAATGTGTTAGCATTGTGAAAAAAAAAAAAAGCCATTTAAACCTAAGTCTGCTTAATAGACTGAAAGTTAAAACTTGCATACTGAACTTTGGTATAAAAAATATGATCATAAAAGGTGCGATATTCAGTTGAATGTTTTGTAATCTTGCTCTGGAAATAATCCTAAAAAATATGCTATTTAAAAAAATCACAAATCATTAGATTTTGTATAATTATATGTATATTGTAACAAGCACTCACAAAAAGAGGAAGAGCCACTCCCATTCTAAGGTATATTATTGGGTACTTTTTGATAGCTTAATCAAGTTTAAAGTCCCTATATGTGTTTTTATGTCTAATTATTTCTTAATTACATCCTGATGGTACAAGAATTAGTCCACACAATCACATTTTATCACTTTATGGGGATTAAAATAAACATTTGAGATGTCATTATTTCTAAATGAGAGCAGTACCCATAAATTAAATCAGCACATTAGGTGACAGGTGCTAAAACTAGCAGAGTATTGATAGCATTGATAGAAATGATGCTGAACTTTTTATTGTCTCAATTAACCTTACCAAACCTTTTTTCCCCTCTGTACAAATGTAATGTCCAACAGGTGGTCCTTATGTCTTAAATGATATGCAAGTGGACGGCTAGCTGATGTGTTACTTCCCAGGCAATATCCTTATGAACAACATCAACAGCTTACTGCAGCATCCATATATTAGACATCCACACTTCCTTGTCCAAAAACATCTGCGCAAGCCACATTTTTTTTTTTTTACTTTTTTCAGATTTTTAGAAAGCTTAATTGTTCATATGTGAGATATTAGGCAACAAACTCATCATAGCCTATGGCAATATCTCATGATTAAACAATATTTTTACAAAAAAAACATAGAAATATTCCCACGAAATGAATAGAGATATAAATAGCTTCATATCAGACTAGGTCAGGTTCACTTCCAAAGCACTTGCAAAACATTTCATATTCTCAGGCTTCTTAGATTTTGGAATTACAAAAATTGTATTATCAATTTGTAATATTGAATTCAGAGGTCTATTTGCAGATCCATTTAGAAAACTGTCCTAACACAGATATTTTATTTACTCAGGAGAGCACATATTTGATAACAATTTGTATAAATGACATATGTTGTATACTCCAAAAATCTAGTTATTTATACTACTCTGTTATCAATGCCAAACACCTTTTTTTTCTAATTTGCTTATTTTAAAATCTTTCATTTTCAAAATGGTTGAGCCGATTAAAGTTATATAGTTATTCCTCCTTTCCTCTTGCTCCATGGCATGCCACCAACTGTGTGAAGATGAGTAGGAAAGAAGTATCCCAATATTCCCAATTTTAAGTGGACTTATACTTCAAAACTCAGTCTCAAGTTTCTGGTGAAATGATTTTGCTTTTTTCAATCTTAGTTTGATAGGAAAACATTTTATTATAATATTTCAAATATTTTAATCTATTTCCCATTAACTTTTTGCTATTGCACTTGTTAAAGTTCAAACTTTTTTCTCATATATAACACAGTATTGTACCAACATTTTTTAAATATGTTTTTATTGATTTCAGAGAGGAAGGGAGAAGGCAAGAGAAGTAGAAACATCAATGTTGAGAGACAATCATTGATCTGCTGCCTCCTACTTGCCCCCTACTGGGAATTGACCCCACAACCCATGCATGTGCCCTTGACCAGAATCGAACCCAGGACTCTTCAGTCTGCAGGTCAAAGTTCTATCCACTGAGCCAAACCAGCTAGGACTATATCAACATTCTAAACTAGTTCACTTTATTATATGTTTTTAATAGATTACAATATTCTTAATCTCTTTAAATAAATTTTAAGAAAGCACGACCGGATTTATAGTAACAGAGCACTTGCACCAGTTTCTTATATGGATTCCAATCCCAACCATGCCATTTACTATTGAGTGACTTAGAGTAAATTAATTATGAATGTGCCTCATTGGTCTTCTCTACAAAATAAAGGTAACACTAATGTCTACTTTACATGATTGCTGAATATTGTAAATCACTCAATAGAGGAAGCACATTTATGAATAATTCCTGCCATAAAATGAGCCTATATTAACTTGTTATCTATAATAATAAAAACATAATATGCTAATTGGACTGGACAACCAACCTTCCAGACATCATTGTGGACATCATTCCAGACACAGCCACAGTGGTGGGGTCCAAGGCAGGGGCAGTTAGTGGAGATCAGGCAGGCAGGCAGAGGCAATTAGGGTTAATCAGGTAGGTAGGTGAGCAGTTAGGGTTAATCAGGCAAGCAGGCAAGTGGTGAAGGGCGATCAGGTAGGCAGGCAAGTGGTTAGGAGCCAGTGATCCTGGATTATAAGAGGGATGTCTGTCAATCAAACATCCTCCAAGGGGCCCTGGATTGGGAGAGTGTGCAGTCCGGGCTGAGGAAGCCCCCTCCCCCCATGCATGAATACCATGCACCGGGTCTCTAGTATATTATTATTTCAATATTTTAATCATTAATATTATCATAAGTATCATCAGCAGCATCCTTCATTTTATTCTCAAATTTGTCTCTTTCTCATTTAAATTTCCCATATGCCACCATGATTATCTTTTGAAGCCATTTCTAGTTATGATCCTCTGATTTTCTAAAGTAAACTTTAGAGCTTTGTCTCAGATGTCTCTCCTAGTTTCAGCCATCTCTATTTTAGCTGCAGAGTATTAAATATGACTCATGAGGTGTGATTTGAATTTAGTGAAAATGGATGGAAAAAGAGAAAAACACATACAAGTAAATTCCTTGTGGGAATGAGATATATACCCCAGCTAAGAAGAATAAACCCTGATGTGGACATTAATATAAAATTTTAAATGAAAGACACTCAGGAATTCTGAAAGTGAAACATGACATACTGTAACTGAGAATTCTCTCTCACCAGGACATTAGGATTCATAGAAGGCTCATCTGATTACACAGCAGAGGAGAAAACATGTCAACACACCCTCTTTGAGACAATAGAGGGACTTACCCGAGTAATAGCATGTAATATCAAAATGAAAAATTAAATTTTGCCATTTTTAAAAGGTTAAATTAATATAACATAGAACCATCAAACTAATAGAACAAAAAAAAATCAATGTGCAAGTGAAATAGAAATCTGGGGTGAGAATGGATTTACAGAAATATAAAAGCAAATGCCAAAATGTTGACACTGGATAAGGTACGAAACATTCAAGGGGTATCCAGGTGGCCAGTTTTTCTAGAAAAAAAGTAAATGAGTGACAGAATAGATGGAGATAATATCAGAGATAGCAATGGGCTAGATCATACAGGTTCTACTAAAGCAGAAAGTAGCTTGAATTTTACTCTAGGATTAGAAAACATTGGAAAGTACTAAGCCATGGTGTGTCTTACATTTTAAATGTTTCAGGCTGGGAAAAGGCTAAACTACAAGGAAAAGGCTAATGTGGAGGTGGAAAGAGGAAAGCTGGAAGATCAGTGAGAAAAATGGTAATTTGGCTGACCATATTTAATGATTTGGACCAGATGGAAATTGTGAGAGGTGACCAGTTTCTGGATATAACTAAAAATAGACCCAACAGGAATTTCTAATGAGTGACATTTGGGTAGCAAAATAAATAGGAGAGTTGAGGGTGGTTCCATTGAAGTGATTTCAATGAGAAACTGGAGGGAAGGAGTTGATGTTTAGCTATTTGAAGAGGAATAATTCAAAGAAACAGTTTGGGTAGAAAAATTAAATCAATAAATTAGGTATAATAGTAAATATATTAAGTTTAAAATGCCTATTGTCAATTCAAGTAGATATGGTAATAAAATGCAGAAGTCTAGATTTCAGAAGAGAGGTCTGAATCAGAGTGAGGGCAGTTGCCACTGTATAGTTGTCATGTAAAACCATGAAACTGAATGATATCTTCTAAGCAATAAAATATAAATTGAGAAGAAAAATTGATTGGTGCCAGGATTGGTACTTAGAGCATTTTAATGTCTACACATCAGCAAAAGAATTAGAAAAAGAGAAACTCTTGGAACAGGAGTAAAAACAAGACTATCATATGGCATAAATCAAGAGTAAAAACTGTACCAAGAAGAAAGGGATCAAATCAGCCAGATGCTAATAACAAACCAAATTATAAGACGACTGTCAGATTACACATTGTGAGACTCATTTCATGCTTTTCCTTTCTCTCTCCATCTTTAGAATAGAATACTATTTCTAGGGTATTAGTAAATGAAGAAAAAGATGTTTCTAGGTAAGCCTTTTGAAAAATTCCATATTTTCAAATTCTCTGGAAGTATTTTCAGGCAAAGAATGTCCAAAGGAAATGTGGTTTTGCAATGTAAACACATATTGAAACTGTGCTAAATGTAATCTCTACCTTAGAAATTAAGGTTCCTAGAGCATCATTTAATTTCATTTTTTTTTAAATTGAGATTGATATACAATATTATGTTAGTTTCAGATAATCAAAATATTTATTTTAAATTGAGATTGATATACAATATTATGTTAGTTTCAGATAATCAAAATATTTATTTGACATTTTTACAAATTGCAGAATGATCACCACAATGTCTAGTTAACAACATCACCACACATCATTACAGAATTAATTTTTCTTATGAGAAGTTTTAAAATTTACTTTCTTAGCAACTTTAAAATATGCATCGAGGTGTTATTAACTATAGTTATCATGTTGCACATTACGTACCCATTACTTACTTATTTTATAATAGGAAGTTTGTAGTTTTTAGCCCCTTCATCCATTTTGCCCACTCCCCCTTAATGCTACTCTCACTCATCCCACCTCTGGCAACCCCTGATATGCTCTCTGTATCTATGAGTTTGGTATGTCTTTGTCTAACTTGTTTCACTTAGCATGATTCCCACAAGGTCCATCTAATATTTTTTGTTTTGTTAAAAGGAAGAAAAAGTTTATAAAAACAAAGAAATTATACAAAATTCAAGTGTTCTAAAACATGCACAACTGTGTTGGGACAAAATGAAAGCTATTTGAGTTATTTTTCATTCAATATATTTTTAGTGATTTCAGAGAGGAAGGGATAGGGAGATTGAGATAGTAATATCGATGATGAGAATCATTGATCAGCTGCCTCCTGTACACCTCCTGCTAGGGATTGATCATACAATCCAGGCATGTGCCATGACCGGGGATTTAACCATGACCTTCTGGCCAAGATATCTGAGCCATTTGAATTCATATTGCATTTTATAGAAGAATACATATTTCAAAATACTTTATATACAATATATTTAGGAGACTTCTACTTTTGTAGACTGGGTTTGAGTTCATAGGACCGATTAGATTCAATAAATGTATAGATATTATAACATGCATTTTTATTTTTATTTTATTATATTTCCTTTGGGTTACTATGATATTTGCATCTCTTCAGTAATTTTCTTTATTTAAAGGAATATATTTTATTTCTTAATTATATTCTTATTGTAGCATTAGAGGTTAGAGGTGTTAGACATTACTTATTAATATAGAAGTGAGATGAATTGTAATATTCTAAATATTCCCCTAAGATTAAAAAATATTTAAAGACAGATGCATATAAGTTATTGGACTTAAATTTTATAATATCTGAATTTGTCTTTGTCTCTCAAACCACTTTCATTAATATTGCCCTTCAAAATAATGAAAACAAATCACAAAAGACCTCTCTTCCCCTTTAACTTTTAAATCCACTAATTAGTATTTTTATAATTCTCTTAGCATATTTCCCTAAATATAAAATATTTAAAATGCTTTTTGTATTCATATTATGTTACTTAAATAAATTTCTAATTAGAAATTAGTATTTAAATTTAATCATATTGGGTACATGCTTCAGCATATCTAAATTTTTAAAATGTAAGTTATCATTCTAAGTAAATACCAAAGGGCTGTTTTTGAGTATTTGGAGGATAGTTTTAGTTTAGAATGATATTTAGTATGCACAATACACACAGGATATCAGATTATTTCTCTTTTCCTAATGTATATAGTCACCATATTTAAGGGTCATGGATTTCTGTGAAGAAATTTCAGTAGATTACCCACAATATAAATTGAGGCTCCACTAAAGTGTTCTTCTTCAAAGGGAACCAGTTTGCCCCTCATTCAGATTCCTGTCTTAGAATTGGGGAAGAGTCTGTGAATCTTCATGATAGTAATTCGAGTTATACTTCTGTCCATTGGGCCTTTACATTTTAATTGGTTAAAGTAATCCTCAGCACCAGAGCTCTTGGGGCTGTAGTATGAGTTCTTAGGGACCCTGGAATCAGTTCAAGCTATTCTATTTACATCCTATCGCTACAGCGTTTTGTTGTGATTTAATTCTCATTTTCTCAAGTGGTTTTAGTACTCCCACAGCCAGATCTCATTTTATCTGCTCACTTTCTTCCCTGCCCCGTTGCTGCTATTGCAGGACAAGGTGCCCTCTTTCCCCCAGACGCCTTGGAGGAAATGTCTTCTGACCCTCCTGGGAATTATAGGTAAAGTGTAGCTGAGCTGGCTGTGCATAATAGCACTATTTTAACAGTCTAATTTCCTTTCTCTTACCCTTTATACACTGGCATTCCAACCAACGTACCGTAAGACATGGTGAAGTGTAGGCTTCATTTAGCCAAATTAACAGCCTGCATACATTACTCCCAGATGATCAATGAAAACCACTAGCTCCTTAAAACCTGGTTGGTAAATTCAGAAGGATAAATTGAAGGACTGAGATTTTCTACTTGGTCTCTGCAACTATTGCTTCTCGCTTCTTTCCAGTGACCGCGTTCTCTAAGCATTCTTTTCTAGCTCGCTGATAAACCCAGTTTGACCGACCAAAGCTTCCTAAACTGTAAGAATGATTCTTCTTCTTTTTGAGAAACATGTTTGATCAACAATTTCTAAAACCACCTGAAACTGAAGAATTTTACTAAGACATTATAAAATCAATCTCTCTCTTTCACTCTTTTTCTCTCAACTTAGAACCACTTCTTCAGAGCCTTTGCATGCCCAGCATTTCTTTTAAATAAAAGCTTCTACAGTTTTTAATGATGTAATTTGGTTCAGAACTATATTCTTTGCTACTCAGCATGAGCCCACTTTTATGAGGAGAGAACATGCCAGAAATCCTTTGACATCTGCCTTCAGAGCTCCAGTGACTTAGTCCTGCTTAAGACAAAGGCTATTTCCTAGGCTTAGAAGTGCCCCTTAGCCTTTCTTTTTAACTTTCTAAAATTTATTTTCCTTTGCTGAAACCAGTTTTGCTCAGTGGATAGACCATTTGTCTTGGACTGAAAGTTCCCAGATTTGATTCCGGTCAAGGGCATGTATCTTGGTTGTGGGCACATCCCCATTAGAGGGCGTGCAGAAGGCAGCTGATCAATGTCTCTCCCTTATCGATGTTTCTAACTCTCTATCCCTCTCCCTTCCACTCTGTAAAAAATCAATAAAATATATTAAAAAATTATTTTGCCTTGACATTAGCTTCTTGACGACCTTTGTATTGCTCAGGGATCTTATTCATAAGGTAGGCTAGGGATAGGAATCTCAATGCCAAATATATTCTCCCATGAAATGGCCTCTTTTATTGTTTTGTTGATGGTTTCTTTTGCTGTGCAGAAGCTTTTTATTTATTTTTTAAAAGTATACTCACATTTATTTTTTTATTGTTTAAAGTATTACAAATAGTAGTACACATGTCTCCTTCTTCTCCCCATTGACTTTCCTCTGGCCTTCCCTACCCCTGGCACATGCTCTCCCTCCCTTTCCCCACAGTGTCTTGCCAGTGTCTTGAGGTAACAGATCAACCGAAGGATTTCTATGCATGCATACTATAAGCATAACCAATGGACACAAGAATCTTTTTTATTTTGATGTAATCCCATTTTTTTTAATTTTTTCTTTATGTTTCATTGCTCTAAGAGCTGTATCAGTAAAGATATTGCTAGGACACATGTCTGATATTTTGCTGCCTATGGATTCTTCTAAATTTTTATAGTTTCTCAACTTATATTTGAGTCCTTTATTCATTGTAGGTTTATTTTTTTGTATGGTGTAAGTTGGTGGTCTAATTTCAGTTTTTGCATGTATCTGACCAATTTTTCCAACACCATTTATTGAAGACACTGCCTTGAAAATGTTATATCCCATAAAGGCTTAATCTCCTAAACTTATAGGGAACTCCTACAACTTAACAAAAGGAAGATAATCCAATCAAAAATGGGCAAAGGACCTAAATAGACACTTTTTGAAAGAGGACATACCAAAAGGCCAAGACATATATGAAAACATGCTCAAACGCACTAATTATCCAAGAGATGCAAATCAAATTATAATGTAGGTCCATTTCACACCTGTCAGAATGACTATCATCAACAAATCAATAAATGGCAAGTGCTGGAGAGGATGTAGAGAAAAATGAACCCTCGTCCACTTCTGGTGGGAATGAGGACTGGTGTAGCCACTGTGGAAAACAGTATGGAGTTTCCTCAAAAAACTAAAAATGGAACTCATATTTGACTCAGTTATCCCACTTCTAGAAATATATCCCGAGAAAACAGAAACACCAATCAGAAAGGATATATGCACCCCGATGTTCAAAGCAGCATAATTTACAATAGCTAATATCTGGAAACAATTTAAATGCCCATCAGCAGATAAGTGGGTTAGAAAATAGTGGTACATCTACACAATGCAATACTATACTGCTATAAAAAGAAAGAACTCTTACTATTTTGCTATGCAAAATAAGTCAGTCGGAGAAAATAAATAACACATGATCTCACTCATTTATGGAATATAATGAACAACATAAACTGAAAGACATAAAAAGACCCAGAGACATAGAAGATGGAACAGATGTCAAACCTCAGTGGGAAGGAAGGGGAGGGTAGAAGGGTTGGGCATAAGAGATCCACCAAAGGACTTGTATGCATGCATATAAGCATAAGGAGTGGACACAGGCAATAGTGAGGTGCGGGCATGTGCTGAGGGGTAAGAATAGCCGGGGAGAAGTCAATGGGTCAAAAAGGAGACATATGTAATACTTTAAACAATAAATAATTTAAATTAAAAATATTTTTTAAAAAAGAATCCCAGTGCCTTATTATTTGTGTTCTGTTTGTTCTTTTTATTTGGATATTGGCAGTTCTCAATCTTCAATGATCCCCAGGTTATGACAATAGCACTATTTAAGTGAAGTTTTGACAAGATTTCTGAAAATTAATAAAAAGAAACCTATTTTTAAAGGGCGTTAAAAAGGCTAGAAGAATGTACATGCCACTCTATGCACAGTACTGATCCAAATAGGAAGAAAGGTACGATGTTCCATCAACAAGAATTGTTATTATTTTACTAACTCAGCAGAAGGAAGAAAATATTTCTTGCCCGGTAATATCTCGGACAAAGGGAGATTTCCTAACACAGTCAATGAAAAGTCACTATCCTTCAAACTTTCAGTTTTCTCAGATGGACTATTGAAAGGAAATGGACTCTCCTCCATCTTGTCCTGTAGGGCTGGGACTCCTGCCTAAACCCCTCCCCTTTCTGGGAGTGGCCACAGGTGTGCCAGCAATGTCTTAACTTCCCAGACCCTCACCTGAAAGGACCAATGAAGCTCCAGGGACACAGCTAAGGTCCTAATTAGAAAGGATATATGCACCCTGATTAACCACAGAAAGACCCCAATTCAAGTGACCAATCTCTGTAACCCTCATCACTTTCCCAAGCCCCCTAATTATTCTACCCCATAAAACTCATTGTTCCCGCCCTGCTCGCTCTCTCGCCTCACTGCTGCACCAGAAAGAGGCTGAGAGCCAAACCCGGGTTTGAATAAAGACTCTTTGCTTTTGCATCGGAGAAGGCTCCTTAGTGGTGGATTATTGGGGACCCCGAACTCTGGGCACAACACTATTCATTTACAGCAGCCCTATTCTTAAGTCCATAAGAAAATATGTCTGCCCTTTCTTTCTCTGAATCTTTACATTGTTCACCATTAGACTGCATATCCCAAATTATAATTCTTGGTTGTAACCACATAAACTCATTTGGTGAGAAATATTTGGCTATCAGTTTAAGGTTTGCAGATTATACCAAGGAAAATTTAAAACTACAGTAGAATAAATAATATAACCCATCTATGTGCATTAGAATACAAGCTTTGAAAGATTTTAAATATTCAGTAGTCATCGGCATTTTTAGATTGGCATGAAGAGACCACTGAAAGACAGGAAGATCTACAATTATTTATCCTAAAGATATACATAAAAACGAATGAAAATGTAGAATTCCTAACATTTAAAGTTAATCTCTTATCACTCTATTCTAATCCAAATTTTGGATTAGCATCCTCCTTCCCCATACATCAACATCTTTCTCCCCTTTTCTTGACCATTTCTCTGTCTCTCTCCTTTTTTTTTAATATATTTTATTAATTTTTTAGAGAGGAAGAGAGAGGGATAGAGAGTTAGAAACTTCTATGAGAGAGACATCGATCAGCTGCCTCTTGCAGGCCCCCTACTGGGGATGTGCCTGCAACCAGATTCGTGCCCTTGACCAGAATCGAACCTGGGACCTTTCAGTCTGCAGACCGATTCTCTATCCACTGAACCAAACTAGTTTCGGCCATTTCTCTGTCTCTTAAACTTTTAGCAGACCCTTTTCCCGTTTGTGCATTAATCTTTCCTTTAATTAAACATCATCATAATATGTTATTAGTAGTGTGAAGTAATAACCAAATCCTATTTCTTTCTTTAGCAATGTTGCTGGAGTTCATATTTGCATAATGTCATTGAAGTAAGAAAAGATAAAAAGTTCACTGAAATATTTAGGTTTTCCTGATTTCTATCAACTAGTTTATCTCTCTGTGAATACTGAACATGCGATAATTTGGTGAGAAAAAGCAGGAAGGACTGATTGTCAAAACAATGTCAGATATATGGTTCAAAATTTGAGCATGGATGGATATACTAGTAAAATGAGTACAAGAGTAAGCCAAGTCCCATTAGTGGCTATATCTGAGGTCTTTTACTCAAAACTGAGTGATCAAATATTTAGTCTGATAAATTGGAAAAAAGAACATTTATTTCAGAATCTAATTAAATACCATCTTCTGAGAAAACATTGCTCAATATATGGATAAAATATCACAAAAGTTGTATTTATGCTTTTGATTGATCATCTTAAATTTTCTGTTAGAAACAAAGTAAAATGGAAGATTGTCCCCTACTCCTGAATTACAAGAGTTTGCTGAGTTCTTAGAAGATACTTCAACTCAGAAAAAAAAATATATCAAATTAATAGCTCTGAATATCAAGCAGTTAGCTAAACCAAGGATAAGGACACCTCTGTGACTAGGCTAGTAAAAGCACATTGTCAAATTATAAGAAAAAGGAATACTGGGAGAAAAATTACCTGATAGAATGAGGCTTCTCCAAGGAAATAAATTCTCTGTGTGCCCACAATTTCCCTTAACAAAAAAAGGAATTTAATTATTAAAGTATTTTCTTGATCATATTAAGACTATATGGTCAACCAAAAACCTTCCTTCCTGTCTTCATGTCTTCCTCATCATAACAAAAGCTTGTGATAGGAATCTCAGAAACCTTCAGATTTGGTCTTTAGCTACTTCCTGTAGAGTATCTTTCATTTGTTAAAACACTTCATTTGTGTTTTTTGTTGTTTGTTTAATGATGCTGCTTTGATGAATATGTAAAGGAAGTGATTCACTTCGTAAATGTGGAATGATTTTAAATTGTGGGCCAATCTCTTTCTGGCCATGTCAGAAAGAGAAAAATAAATAATAACTGGCATATCATTTGAAGATGGGTCACATTGGTAACTCTATTAGTGTCCTATTGCTACTATAGCAAATTCTTACAATTTTAGTGGCTAAAAATTATATGAATTTATTATCTTATAGTTCTGGAGGTAAGAATTGTAAAGTGAATCTTTTGCAATCAAAATAAAAAAAGTGAATGCATTAATTTTGAAGGCTTCCAGGGATAATCTATTTCCTTGTCTTTTGTAGCTTCTAGAGATTGCTCAATTCCTTGTTTGAATCACTATCCCTTCCTTCATCTTCAAAGTACATTACTCCCAGTACTGGTTTAATAGCTTGATCTTTTTCTGACATTGATTCTCTTGACTTCCTCTTATAAGCACGCTTGTGCACAACTAGATAAGCTGGAAAATCTTTCATCTCAAGACCTTTAATGCAATCACATCTTAAAATTCCCTTTTGTCACATATACATTGGAGTTTAAGATGTGGATCTCTTGGTGGGTCATTACTCAGTGTACCACAGTTACCCTCTATAGTTATCTTAGACCTCAAATCTGTCCCTGATTGTCATTGTCCTAAGACAGTTTAGACACATCAATCTATATACTATCTAATAAAAGAGTAATATGCAAATTGACCATATATCCATGACTCAAAAAAGCCACACCCGCCAGCCAATCAGGAGCAAGTATGCAAATTAACCCAACAAAGATGGCTGTGGCCACAGAGAGAACAGGAGGGTTGGATTTCCCTGCTAATGGAGGAAGCTAGGCTTTCCATTTTCCCTCCCCAATCCAGGCCTCTACTCAAGGCTACAAAATTTCTATTATAGAAGATAAATAAATCCCAACAAAAATGGTGGCAGCCACAGAGCTGGAGAGAGCTGGAGGCTTGAGTTGTCCCCAGCGATGGAGGAAGCCAAGTTTCTGCAACCCTGGCCTGCCTTGACCTCTGCTTAAGGCTACAAAGTTTCAATTGTAGAAGATAAATAAATCCCAGATACCAGAGCCTCCACTTGGGTAACTGGGAGGCATGGGTGGCCTGCAAACACCCACAGTTCTCTTGCTCAGGCCACCCCACGCCCCAAGGGAATACCCACCCTGATCTAGGATACCCTTCAGGGCAAACGAGCCAGTCCCCATCCATTACTCTTTTAATAAAAGAGTAATATGCACATTAACCATCATTCCAACACACAAGATGGCTACTCCCATGTGGTCAAAGATGACTGTCCTCATGTGAACACAAGATGGCCACCACAAGATGATCAGCAGGGAAGGGCAGTTGGGAGAGACAAGGTCTGCAAGGGAGAGCAGTTAGGGGTGAT
The DNA here is from genome assembly GCA_004026805.1 of Lasiurus borealis. NCBI lineage: Eukaryota > Metazoa > Chordata > Mammalia > Chiroptera > Vespertilionidae > Lasiurus > Lasiurus borealis. The sequence continues at coordinate 35,257 of PVJN01002980.1, read as the reverse complement.
CAAGCCTGCAGGGGAAGGCAGTTAGGGATGACCAGGCCAGTAGAAGGTTAGGGGGTGATCAGGCTGGCAGCAGAACCGGTTAGGCACAATTAGGAAGGCAGGCAGGTGAGCAGTTGGGAACCAGCAGTCCTGTAGAATCGGGCTTAAACAGGCAGTCAGACATTCCTCAAGGGGTCCCAGATTGGAGAGGGTGCAGGCTAGGCTGAGGAGACATACCCCTCTGCATGAATTTCATGCATGTGGCCTCTAGTGTGTGTGTGTGAGTGTGTGTGTGTGTGTGTGTGTGTATAATATGCGAATAGGCCGAACAGTGGAACAACCAAACAAACAGTCCCTATGATGTGTACTGACCACTAAGAAGAACACATGGAACATAGTGGGCCTCGGCTGTAGCAGTATGGTGAAGCTAGTGAGTGGGTGCGCCAGACCAAGACAGGGTGCTGGTCACTGTCATCAGGGTGAGCCTATGGTGATTACTGAAAATTCTTTGCTCTCATGTGCTATGGTTCTGCCCAGTGCTTACTCCCACTGCTGGCATCTGGCACTGTTCTCAATTGATCAGCATCATCAGCAGCTGCTGGCCCTCATCACCCCTGGGGGTTTCTCCATCTCTCCCAGCTCCTGAGAGGCAACTGGGGCAGCAGCCACCACTTGCACCTGCTCCTGGCACCAGCCCCAATTGCTCCATGCCATCAGCAGATAGGAGTTGTACTGGAGCCATCAGTATGTGGGAGCAGTGGAGGCAGGAGAGGGGCTGCCAGCAGAAAGGGGACCACAAACTGCAGTGGGAGGGCCAGGTGGGTGCATGGAGGATGAGCCAAGACCCGCCCCTGTGCTCACTGCAGCCTCATGGCCCACAGTTCCTTTCAAGTGCATGAATTTGTGCACTGGGCCCTTAGTTCTATATAATAAAATGCTAATATACAAATTCTCCTTTCCACAGGGAGTTCAATCAGGAGTTTGACCTAGAGTTCCACCCAGGGGTAAATATATGGTACATCAAAGATAAATAGTACAAGAGAAACATAAAATTTAGGGTAATATAGGTAGGTTTAGGAAATTTTTAGAATTGGGTTCCAAGGAAAAGCACAGGGCTACATATTGGGAGAAGGTACATCTCCACAACACAAGGAAGCCAGGTGCACTTACATTTCCAGACGACAAGGAAGCAGCAACAGGTACATCTCCATAACACATGGAAGCCAGGTGCATGGAGCAGCAACAGTTTCATTTACATAAGGCAGGGAAACTGGAAGTAGCCAAAACAGTGTATATTTACAAAATAAAGAAGAAGGAAGAAATTCCAGAAAGAAAAGAACAATAAGGGAGGAAGGCATCAATGTTCATGTGGTATTTGACCTTTGAGTTAAGGAGTTGCTATAGTGGCCAATCAGAGGGGATATTTGGACACAGGAAATTGCAGCCTTTATAAACTGTGGAAGAAGGGACAGGGTAGGAGTCCATTCTGTGGGACTCTTTCTTTCTCCCCACATGAGAGTCTGTACTTGTTCTTCAATGAATCTTTACCTTTGATATACCACTTTTTGTCTTTGGATTCATTCTTCAATTCTGGTGGACAAAGAATCTGAATTCCAGTCCGAAAATTCAATTTTTCATGCAACACTGGGCTCTAGACAAATTCTAGGACTAAGTTCTTACAGATCTTACATGTAAATGGACAAATTTTATCTCCAATGTAATGAATCTTAAATTTGGTAAGGCTCAAAGCCCGTGTTTCCACTAGACATTTGGTTACGGAATCTACTCAGGCTGTCTAATTTATTATGCTTTTTGATTACAATTGATAGCATTTTAATTAGCTCGTTAATAAGAGTACGAAGGCACCGAGGAAGGCCAGAGATTATAAGCATGGTCATTTGGTCAGTGTCAGCAGGAAGCTGAAATTTCACCTTCCCAGAGACCCATGGGTCCATTCTCTGCACTGAACTGGGGGAGGGCACAGAACAAAGGGGAAAACGGGTCCATGTGCAGTAACATTGGAATGAGGTAAGACAGGTATTTGCCTCTAAATCTAGCTTGCAGAACCATATATTGACCAGAAGGACCACTATAAGCCTTTGAAAATTTGGGGATATATAATTCCCTAAACAAAGGAATTCTCTCTCTTGGCTCTTGAAGCTCTTGTGACTCTCTTGTACTTTTCTGTGTTCCTCCATAGGTGTGTGCGTCACAAGTATGCAGACACCACACCCAATGGACTAATGAACTGCAACAGGGAACACAAACTAAGCTAGACTAATAGCATGTCAGGATCACTGTCTTTTTCATAGCCAATAGTCAAAACCATACACCCTGGGATACTGAGCAAAAAGAATGGAGTTCACCAGTTCAGCTGTAAATAAACTTGATCTTACAAAGTCAAACCCCTAACACATTAACACTTTTTAATTATGAACCCTATGATTATTTCTTCCTATGAATATTTGTAATGCTTATGGAACATAAAAAAAATTAAAAGAACATCTGTAAAATGCTAATTATTTTTGCATCATAAAATGAAATGTTGGTAAATATATCAAATTATTTTTGCCATTTACATTATTATTACATGAAATAGCAGTTATCTTATTAAACTAAAAGGATTCTAATGTAAGGTATAATTTATTTAGAAGTATAATAATATTTTTTAGTGTTTCTTAACAAAAATAGTCATTTCCTGTATTATCAAATGTTGTCATGGGTTGTGATTTGAGTCAGGAGTCCAATTGTTGTTAATTCTGGATTCAAAGTTTATGATTGGCATAGCCATGTGACCCACTTCATACTAAAAGACTATCTTGTCCTGGTTTCATAGTGAGCCTTTTATATAATTAATCTCTTCCTCTTATCCCCAACATATACATACATATTCACAAGTAAATTTTTGTTTAAGGTGAATAGGTTTCCAATTCCCACTACTCTATTAAATACATCTGGTGTTTCCCTATATGTGGGGCCTTAGCAGCTGGAGAACACTATGCAAGTTACATCTCCATTTAGGAAATTTCATAGAACAGGGGGAACTTAAATCTCCCAAACTTCATTGCTTTTACTCCCATTGCCAAGATTCAAAACACTGCCCTTGAGGTACCTCTGATTTCATCTCGAGGAGCATACTTAATAGCCACTCTTGCTTCAGTGTTCATGCTCTTTCTCATCTTTATTCTTATGGTGCTGTTTAACTATCCTTTGAAGTTATTTTATTCATTTTTCAAAGAAGCAAAATTTGTCTAGGATATTTGACTTCCTTTCCTCTCCTTTTCCTTTCTCCTGAAATCAGTTCTCTTTTAAGCAGCTAATACATGCCAATAATACTTTTTTACTCAATATGTCTCTCTTTAGTGAAGCCAAATTTAGCTTTCCTATAGACTCCTAGACTTGTGCCAGTTTCTCTTAGGGCTCTTTCAGGTAGGCTATTTCAGTTCAAGTTGATCTACCAAATGTTTTGTTTCCTTAAAATGTTTGTTACACCCATAATTACAAATTGAGTACATATTTTTTACTCAAAAACATTGAATTATTTAGAACAATATCATATGAATTGTACTCATTCAAACTACACTCAATGACCAGATTATTATGATCTCTGAACGCATAATAATCAGGCCACTCAGTGTATGTCCTATATAATAAAAGGCTAACATGCAAATTATCCCCTCTACCAGGAGTTCAACCAGCAGGCAGGCTGGCCAACTGCCCATGTCCCCTCTCCGTGACCAGGCTGGCTGTACCATGAACGGATTCATGCACTAGGCCTCTAATATATATATTATTATGCATTCAGAGGTAATAATAATCTGGTCACTCAGTGCATACTTTTGTCCCAGTGTGACAAAGAGCTTCTCATAGATGTCCTTTGCAGACATTAGAGATAGTAGAAGCAACAATTTGTGTCACCAAGTCACCTCTATCCATTATGATATATAGTTAACTTCTAAAATTCATCAGCTTTTTAGAGGAACATAATATCTAATTAGGAACATGGCTGATGATTGATATAATCGGTATCCCTGCTGGACTATTAAACAAAGCATTTTGTGATGTCGGTATATTTGTATCTAAAAGCTTATTTATTAAACCAGAATATTTATATTCACCCCATATCACACATTATTTTAAATTGATCACCTGAGTACACTTGAGTATTCTAAATTTTCTTCACCAGCTCCAGAGCATCCATCCCAATCTGAAAGACTTTGGGTTCCCTACAAGTGATTGTGCCAAACAACTCTGGCCTTCTTACCACTTGGAATCCTAATTTTCTCCTGTTTTATTTGGCATTGACTCTGAAAATATTATAGACTCCAGTTTTCTATAATCATAAGAGTTTTTAAAATTTATCAAGGTCTAGGTAAAATAAATTAATTTGTCATAGTAATTTTACAACTTGAGTGGTTGATAGAGCTAAATGATTTCATTATCTCATATGGTCACTTAAAATTTTAGTAACTACTCTGTCTATTTAATTTTTCATGTCATTTTTATTGGAGCCATTGAAGAATCCCTTACAATTTAATTACCTCGAAATTCGTCATACTATTTTTTCTTATTGCACTTAAATTTTTTTCATAATTCTGAAAATTTTCCTATCACTTAGCTTCATTCAGGGATTTAAAATCCTTAATAGTTTCCCACATATAATCTTTTCTCCTCAACAGTAAAGCACATATGGAACCCAAGTAATTAGAGTAACTTTCCTCAGAGGGAAAGAGAGGTAGAAATCTTAATATCACACAGGAAGTACAGGTCATAATTGTGTAGCTTCAGCTGTTTCTCTGTTACCTTCAGTTTTACCAGAATTTTATTTAAAATAAAGACTACACTATGTTCTTTATTTCTGATTTACCTTTTGAAATTTTTATTTTGTATTACATTTAGATATCCATACAGCCCTGGATCCAAGAATTTCAAGTTTCATAATTTTCTCCCTGTCAATGGATATAGTATTTGTGCAGGCCAAACCTTGTAATATTGAGGAAGTCAACCTGGAAACTAAAATGATTTTCCCTCAGCTTTGTTTTTCCCAAACCATGTCTTAGTCATCATTATTTAAAATAGAGGCCCAGTGAACAAAAATTCATGCACTTGGGAGGTCCCTCAGCAGAGCCTGTGCACTATCACAGTCCAGGAGTCCTTCGGGAATGTCTGACTGACAGCTTAAGCCTGCTCTCAATGGGAGCAGACCTAAGCCATCAGTTGGACATCCTTAGCATTGCCACAGAGACAGGAGAAGTTCCTGCTACCTCTGCTGTGCTCATCAGTTATGAGCCTGGCTTTTGTCTGAGTGGCGCTTCCCTTGTGGGAACACACTGACCACCAGGGGGCACCTCCTGCATTGAGCATCTGCCATCTGGTGGTCAGTGCACATCATAGCAACCAGTCATCCCACCATTTGATCTATTTGCATATTTGCCTTTAATTATATGGAATTATATTACAGTGGTACCACAAGATACAAGTGCCCTAACATACGAGATTTTTGAGATACCAGCCTTCAAGAGAGCGATTTTTTGCTTTGAAATACGAGCAATATTTGAGATAGGAGTAATCACGTGGATTGGCCAGCTGCACATGACCCACCAGTTTACCACGACTCGAGCATCTCATAGTTTCCCACGCCTCAAGGTTACGGAACGAATTACACTCATATCTCAAGGTACCACTGTATAAGAGATGGTTTCAAATATCTAATTCTCATTTCGACTGTAAAGATTCCATAAAATGGGATATTTGAAAGGTCTCAGAGTTGTACAGAGCATCCCCACCTAAGTTCACATCCTCACATAATATTTAACTTGTTTTAAAGCAAAAAGTAAGAGAATACAAGAAAGCAGTGGAATGCAAGAGACATCTAGGATCAAGCTCTCAGATTCTTATTCACACAGATGTTTTTTGTCTCCAATTTGAACCACCCATAATTGTATTCTGAATCTTGACTTCAAAAAATTCAATGCAGAATTAATTTCCCCGTGGCTTTCTATGTTCTTCTGATCACTTATTTAAGCCAGGCTCCCTAGCTAAGTATGTCAGCTAACAACCATCATTAAAGAATGAGTACTGCAGTTCCTGGTGTCCAAGGGCAATGCCTAGTGAAGAGAACAGCTGTGTTCCATCATGATCTGTGGGACAGCCAGCCCAATGAAGGGGCCTGGGAGGCACTATAAGCAGTCGGAATTTCTAGGGTATGTCTTGGAATGAATATATGGAATATATGTATGTATGTGTGCGTGTGTGTGTGTGTGTATTTTTTTTTTCACCTTCCTATAACATGAAAAAAAGAAGATATTTGTTTAGTGCTTCCTATGTGGCAGATGACATTATACTGAGGGCTCTACATTCATCATCTCTGGTCTTAGCAAAGTAGCTATTATCTGTTCCATTTGATAGATGATGACATTGAAGCTCAAATTCAGACTAGTAACTACTTATCCTAGTCCACCTAGCTAGTTCCTGGTGGAGATGTTTTGTTTTTATATACAATTTATTGATATTTTTACAGAGAGGAAGGGAGAAGGATAGAGAAATAGAAACATCAATGAGAGAGAAACATCAATCAGCCACTGCACACTCCCTACCGGATATGTGCCTGCAACCAAGGTATATGCCCTCAAATGGAACCAAGTCTGGGACCCTTGAGTCCACAGGCTGATGCTTTGGCCACTGAGCCAAAACAGTTAGGGCTGGTGGAGATGGTTTTAATATCAAAGCCAGCCCACTTAATTCCTTGTTCACCAGGGAGTATGTGGAGCACATGCTCAGGAGTATTAGAATTATGGTTCACAAACATTTTAACATTGCAAGATTAACTAATCCTCAAAGAAAGATCCTATCTAATAAAAGAGTAATATGCAAATTAATCATCACTCCTCTACACCAACCAGCCATGCCCATCAGGAGTGAGTATGCAAATTACTCATAGTGGCTGTGGCCACTATGTGAGTAGGAGGGAGGCTTGGGTATTCCCAGCAATGAAGGAAGCCAAGCTTTCCACACACCCTGGTAGGCCCAGGCCTTGACTCAAGGATACAAAGCTTCAATTATTGAAAATAAATAAATCCCAACAAAAATGGCAGCAGCCACAGAGCAGGAGAGAGCAGGAGGCTAGGGTTGCCCCCAGCAATGGAGGAAGTCAAGCTTCTGCAGCCTGGCTTGTCTGGACCTCCACTTAAGGCTACAAAGTTTCAATTATAGAAGATAAATAAATCCCAACAGAAATGGCTGCCAGGAAGGAGCCAAGAGGCTTGGCTCTATTCCAGGCTACAAAGTTTCAATTGTAGAAGATAAATAAATCATAGATATCAGGATCTCTACTTGGGTCACTAGAGGGCATGGCCAACCTGCAAACCACCACAGGCCTCTCGCCCAGGCTACCCCACACCCCAAAGGAACCCTTACCCCGATCCAGGACACCCTTCAGAGCAAATCAGCTGACCCTCACCCATGCACCAGGCCTCTTTTCTATCTAATAAAAGAGTAATATGAAAGAGGAGGAAAAATGGTGGCAGAATAGACAGACGCGTCTGGAGCTTTGTTGCTGGGCAGAGGGAGAGAAAGCAGCTGAGAGTTGCACTGGGAGTGTTTCTTGGCAAGTTAAGAGTCAGTTATCCTCCAGGAGAAGGTGAGGTTGCCTCTCCTGACCAGGCAGCCCCACTGCCCACGCGGTTTTTGTCTGCCGGAGCCATCAGCGCGAACGCGGAGACTACACCATCTTGCAGAGGGAGGTGGATGTCTGCGGCGGTCTGAAAGCTGCAGCAGAAGCACTCACCAAATAGTCGGGGGACCCAGAACATTGCTCTCCAATCTGTGCAGACACACGGAATCAGAAGAGATCCACAAGGCACACAGAAAGGTCAGATTTCGCCTGGGATAAGGTGAGGTCTCCTGTCCCGCAGAACAGAGACACACACCATGGGAACTGGGCTGCAGGAAAACTGTTTCTGGAGAGGTCTGAGGATGTGGGGCAGGGAGTGATCCCTAAGTGTGGAAGTGGACTCTTGGAGCTGTTGACAGAGGAGAGCTCTGGAAAACGACTCATTTAGATCTGAGGCAGAAAGACAGCATGGGAGTTATTACAGTGTCCCCACTGCAAAATCCCCACAAACCGGTTTTGAGAACCACAGAGTATCAGGACCTGAGCACAGCCTAGAGAGGTCTTGTGCTTAGTCTCAGAGGTCAATTCTGAAACACTGCCACCCAGTGGATGACACACAAATTGAGTCTCGGATAACCACAGAATAATAAAGAGATTAAAACACAATCCAGTGGAACACAGGGAACTGCAATACCCTTCCTACTTGGAAACAGGAGTGCCAAGTAGAACAATAGTGGAAGTGAATGAGCATTTTATTTTATTTTTTTCTTTTCTTTTTTTAATTTTTTTATTTTATTTTATTTTTGTATATTTTAATTAAAAAACTATTTTTTTTCTTTCCTCCTTAATTGATTTGCCTTTTTAATTATTACATTTTTGTTTTCAACTAGTATTATTACTACTACTATTTTATCATTTGGAAAAAAACAAGGGTCATTTTGTTTTCCCTTTATTTTACTTCAGAATTAGAGTTCTACATTCTATTTTAATCTTTCCTTTAGCATGATTTTACTCTATCTGAACTCTACCTTTATGCCAACACTTTCTTGCTAACTTCCCCTATTTTGTTGTCTAGTTTCTCTTTCCCTTTTCCAACTTTAGATTCTCCCTATTCTTTCTCTTAATCTGGTTAAAATTTCACCCCACTTATATATTTAATTTCAAATCCCCTACTCCAAGCCCATACAAACCTGTCTTTTTTACTTCACTATTCAAAAAGTTGTTTTTCTCTATGTCCTTTTGTTGCTGTTTGCCTGAACTGTGATTATATCATTTTTTTTGTAGATTTTTGTGAGATTGTTTTAGCTTATTCTACTTGTTTTATTTTGCTTTTGTTTGCTTTGTTTTGGTTTGTTTTATATCTCTCTTTTCCCTCACCTCCCTTGATACCAGTTGTTATTTGTAATTTCTATTAATCTCCAGGTACTGGTTGCCGTCATTTGTTGGGATTAGTGATGTTCTATTGGAGTTTTCTCCTGATAGCTATATTTTGTTCCACTTTTCTCTCTTATCCTCTTTCTTTTCTCTCTGATTTTTTTCCCTTTCTCTTTTCTTTTTCTTCTCCTTTTTATTTATTTATTTTATTTTATATTATTTTGTTCATTTATTTTTTTTCTCCCTCTCCCAATTTGATTTTGACACTTCTTTCTTTTCCTTTTTCCTCATTTTCCTCTTCTTCTTTCCCTACTTACCCCTAATTTATCTTTCATTGGTGGTCAACTTATTTGTGATTATTAACATCTTGAATACATTTCTGTTCAGTGCCTTGTTTGTTGTACCTGGTCGTGTTAAAGTTTGTGACTTTGAATCAACTTAGGAGAGAGAACTACATAACCAGACACCCGGAGAAGAAAGACCATGGGCAGAAGTAGAAACAGCCTTCATACGACAGAAAGGCAGATATAACAAAAAAATGAAGTAAACGAAATAGAAGCAGAAATAAGCCTGCCAGAGAAAGAGTTCAGAGATATGATCATAAAGTGGATGAAAAGAATGGAAGACAAAATCAAAACTGTGAGTAAGAGCCAAAAGGAAATGAATAAGACTCAAAAGGAAATGAAGAAGAAGCAAGAAGAAATGCAGAATAATCAAGAAGAAATGAAAAATGAGATCACTGCTATAAAAAACTCAATAGAAAGCATCAAAAGTAGACTAGAAGAAGCAAAGGACCGCATCAGTGAGGTAGAAGACACAGTAGGAAAAATACCCAAGGAGAGCAGCTTCTAGAAAAAAAAATTAAAAAGCAAGAGGAGAGCCTAAGGGAATTTTGGGATAACACGAAACAAAACAACGTCTGCATAATTGGGGTGCCAGAAAGACTTGAAACTGAGCAAGGATTAGAGAACCTGTTTGAAGAAATAATGACAGAAAATTTCCCCAGTATAGGAAAGAAAAAACTCACACAAATCCAAGAAACTCACAGAGTCCCAAGCAAAATAACCCCCCCAAAAAAAACAACACCAAGGCACATTATAATTGAAGTGGCAAACACCAACTACAAAGTAAGAATCTTAAAAGAGGCCAGAGAGCCGAGACCAGTTTGGCTCAGTGGATAGAGCGTCGGCCAGTGGACTGAAAGGTCCCAGGTTTGATTCCGGTCGGGGGCATGTGCCTTGCTTGCGGGCACATCTCCAGTGTGGGGTGTGCAAGAGGCAGCTGATCGATGTCTCTCTCTCATCGATGTTTTTGACTTTCTATCCCTCTCCCTTTCTCTCTGTGAAAAATCAATAAAATATATATTAAAAAAAAAAGCGGCCAAAGAGAAATAGAAATTTATCTACAAAGGAACCCCCATAAGACTAGCTACTGATTTTTCAATAGAAACTCATCAGGCCAGAAGGGAATGGAATGAAATATTCAAAGTCATGCAAAGGAAGGGTCTGAATCCAAGAATACTGTACCCTGCAAGGCTTTCGATCAAAATTGAAGGTGAAATCAGAAGCTTCACAGACAAAAAAGGACTAAGGGAATATATGACCACCAAACCAGCAATGCAAGAAATGTTAAAGGGTCTGCTGTAATAAAAAGAAAGAGCGAAGAAGAAACTCTGGGTTAAAGACTAAAAATGGCGACAGATAAGGACCTATCAATAATAACTTTAAATGTAAACTGATTAAATGTTCCAATCAAAAGACATACTGTAATTGATTGGATAAGAAAACATGATCCATCTATCTGCTGTCTACAAGAAACCCACCTCAGGAAAATAGATGCAGACAGATTGAGGGTAAAGGGATGGAAGATGGTATTTCAGGCAAATGGAAATGAAAATAAAGCAAGAGTTGCAATAATTATATCTGACAAAGTAGATCTCAAAGTGAAGGACATAACAAGAGATAAAGAAGGCCACTTCATAATACTAAAGGGAACAATCCAACAAGAAGAAATAACTCTGGTAAACATATACACACCCAATATAGGAGCACCTAAATACATAAAAAAAAAACTCCTGGAGGATATTAAGGAAGACATTTTCAACAATACAAACATAGTAGGAGACTTTAACACCCCTTTAACACCACTGGACAAATCCTCTAAACAAAAAATCAGCAAAGAAACATCAATCTTAAATGACTCACTAGACCAGATAGAATTAATTGACATCTTCAGAACATTTCACCCCAAAGCCACAGAATATACATTCTTCTCCTTGCACATGGGTCATTTTCAAAGATAGATCATATGTTGGGTCATAAGAAAAGTCTCTTCAAATTCAAGAAGATAGAAATCATATCAAGCATCTTCTCAGACCATAGTGGCATAAAACTGGAAATCAACTATAATAAAAACAATAGAAATAAATCAAACAAATGGAGAACAAACAGCATGCTATGAAACAATGACTGGGTAACCAAAGAGATCAAAAAAGAAATAAAAAATATCCTGGCAACAAATGACAATGACAATACAACAATATAAAATTTATAGGACACAGTGAAAGCAGTCTTGAGAGGGAAGTTCATAGCCCTACAAGGCTACTGCAAAAAACAGGAAACAATGGTAATAAACCACCTAAACCTACAACTCAAAGAGCTAGAACAAGAGCAACAAGAACAGCCCAGTGTACTCAGAAGGAAGGAAATAGTGAAGATCAGAGCTGAGATAAACAACTTGGAGACCAAAGAAACAATTCAAAAGATCAACAAAACCAAGAGCTGGTTGTTTGAAAGGATAAACAAGATTGATGGACCTCTATTCAGGCTCACCAAGAAGCAAAGAGAGAAGACCCAAATAAACAAAATCAGAAATGAAAGAGGAGAAATAACAATAGACCCTGCCAAAATACAAAGGATTGTTAAAAAATACTCTGAACAACTCTATTCCAACAATTTGGACAACCTGCAAGACATGGACATATTCCTAGAAAAATATAACCTTCCAAAACTCAATCAGGAAGAATCTAAACATCTCAATAGTCAAATAACTATGGAAGAAATTGAAGTGGTCATCAAAAAGCTCTCAGCAAATAACAGCCCAGGACCAGTTGGCTACACAGGAGAGTTTTACCAAACATTCAAGGGAGAATTAAAACCTATCCTCCTCAGACTATTCAAAAATATTCAAGAAGAAGGAACACTTACAAACACCTTCTATGAAGCCAGCATCACCCTAATACCAAAACCAGATAAAGACAACACAATGAAAGAGAATTATAGGCCAATATCTCTCATGAACATAGATGCCAAAATCCTCAACAAAATTATAGCAAATAGGATCCAGCAGTACATCAGCAAGATCATACACCATGACCAAGTAGGATTCATCCCAGAAATGCAAGGATGGTACAATATCCACAAATCAATAAATATGATACATTACATAAACAAATTGAGAGATAAAAATCACATAGTAATATCAATTGATGCAGAAAAAGCATTTGACAAAATCTAACACCCTTTCTTGATTAAAAACTCTCAGCAAAGTGGGAATAGAAGGATCATACCACAACATCATAAAAGCCATATATGATAAACCCACAGCTAACATCATACTCAATGGGCAAAAACTAAAACCATTTTCCCTAAGAACAGGAATAAGACAGGGATGCCCACTCTCACCTCTCCTGTTCGACATAGTACTGGAAGTATTAGCCATTTCAATTAGACAAGAAGAAGAAATAAAAGGCATCCAAATTGGAAAAGAAGAAGTAAAGCTGTCCTTATTTGCAAATGACATGGTACTGTACATAAAAACCTGAAGGACTCCATCCCAAAACTAATTGACTTAATAAATGAATTTGGCAATGTAGCAGGATACAAAATTAATGCCAAGAAATCTGTGGCATTTCTATACACTAATAGTGAAATTGCAGAAAGAGAGACTAAATAAGCAATCCCATTTACCATCGCACCAGAAAAATTAAAATACCTAGGAATAAACCTAACTAAAGAGGTAAAAGACCTATATGTAGAAAACTTCAGGACACTGAAAAAAGAGATGGAGGAAGATGTTAACAGGTAGAAGAGCATACCATGCTCATGGATTGGGAGAATCAACATCATTAAAATGTCCATACTATCCAAACCAATCTATAGATTCAATGCACTACCCATTAAAACACCAATAACATATTTCACAGACCTAGAAGGAATTCTTCATAGATTCATCTGGAACAAAAAAAGACCATGAATAGCCAGAGCAATTCTGAGAAAGAAGATTAAAGTAGGTGGGATCTCAATACCAGATTTCAAGCTATATTACAAAGCAACTCTTTTCAAAACAGCCTGGTACTGGCACAATAACAGACATATAGACGAATGAAATAGAATAGAGAATCCAGATATCTACCCAAACCAGTATACTCAACTAATATTGGACAAAAGAGGCATGAACATACTATGGAGCCAAGATAGCTTCTTCAATAAATGGTGTTGGAAAAATTGGACAGATACATACAAAAAAAAAAAAAAAGAAAGAAACTGGACCACCAACTTACACCAAATACAAAAATAAACTCAAAATGGATACAGGACTTAAACATTAGAAGAGAATCCATAAAAATACTAGAGGAAACCACAGGCAGCACAACCTCAGACATATGCTGAAAGAACTTCTTCACTGCAACTGCTCCAAAGGCAATGGAAGCTAAAGAAAAAATAAACAAATGGGTCTACATCACAATAAAACTCTTTTGCACAGCAAAAGAAACCATCAACAAAACAACAAGAAAGACCACTGTATGGGAGAACATATTTGCAAATGTTATCGCTGATAAAGGTTTAATCTCCAACATCTACAGCCAATTTACACAACTTAATAAAAGGAAGATAAACGATCCAATAAAAAAATGGTCAATGGACCTTAATAGAACCTTTTTGAAAGAGGACAGAAGGAAGGCCAAGAGACACATGAAAACATATTTAAAGTCACTAATCATCCGAGAGATGCAAATCAAAATGACAATGCCATACCACCTTACACTGATCAGAATGGCAATCATCAACAAATCAACAAATGACAAGTGTTGGCGAGGATGCAGAGAAAAAGGAACCCTTGTGCACTGTTGGTGGGAATGCAGACTGGTGCAGCCACTGTGGAGAACAGTATGGAGTTTCCTCAAAAAGCTAAAAATGGATCTCCCATTTGACCCTGTAGTCCCACTCTTAGGAATTTATCCTAAGAAATCACAAACACCAATCAGAAAGGATTCATGCACCCCTATGTTCATAGCAGCACAATTTACAATAGCTACAATTTGGAAACAGCCTAGGTGCCCGTCAGCAGATGAGTGGATCAGAAAACTGTGGTATATCTACACAATGGAATTCTATGCTGCCGTTAAAAAGAATGAATTCTTACCATTTGCAGCAACCTGGATGGAACTGGATAGCCTTGTGCATAGTGAAATAAGCCAGTCAATGAAAGAGAAGCTCCACTGAATCTCACTCATTTGTGGATAATAAACAACATTGTAAACTGATGAACAAAAGGATAGATACAGAGACAGTAAGGCATCAAACACACTGTCAAATTATAGCAGGAAGTTTAAGGAGAGGTAGGGTAGATAAAGAGATCAATCAAAGGACTTGTATCTATACATATGAGCATAACCAATGAACATAGATACTCGTGGGTTGGGGTGTGCCTGGGATGGAGGGGGGCAATGGGGAGATATGTATACATGTAACAGAATTGAAAAAAAAAGTGTATTATGCAGATTGACCATCACTTCAACACACAAAATGGCTGCCCCATGTGGTCAAAGATCTTGCCCCCATATGGACACAAGATGGCCACCACAAGATGGCTATCAGGAGAGGACAATTGGGAGGGACCAGTGCAAAGGAGAGCTGTTTTGGGCAATCAGGCCAGCACAGGAGGGCAGTTCAGAGGGACTAGGCCTGCAAGGGAGTACAGTTGGGGTAATCAGACCAGCAGGGGAAGGCAGTTGGGGGTAACTCAAGCCTGCAGGAAAGAGCGGTTGCAGGTGTGGGCGATGGAACCAGGTCTGAAGGGTAGGGCAGTTAGGGGCAAATAGGCTGTCAGGGGAGCAGTTAATCATCAATCAGGCTGGCAGGGGAGTGGTTGGGGGTGATCAGGCTGGCAGGCAGAAGCGGTTCGGGGCAATCAGGAAGGCAGGCAGGTGAGCAGTTGAGAGCCATCAGTCCTGGATTGTGAGAGGGATGTCTGATTCGCACTTTAGGCTTCCAGTGGGATCTGTTCTAAACCAGCAGTCAGACATCCTTCAATGCATCCCAGATTGGAGAGTGTGCAGGCTGGGCTGAGGGACTTCCACCATGCACTAATTTAGTGCATTGGGCTTCTAGTAAAATATATTCAGTAAACTGTGTCTCTTAAATAGAAAAAAAAAGTGTTAGGGACCAATTGATAAATTATTAAATGATCGAAATGAAGAAGAAACTCTGGTGGCCCATACATAGCTGAGTAGATCAAGGTTTTTGCTATGCACACAAATCAAAGTTAATTACATGTTACACTATATGTTTTTAAAAACACAACAAAACAAACAAATCCTAAGAAGTTGAGAAGTCATCAGGGAGGCTTGCACTTTAAACTTCACGGGTTAAATACCATTGCCCTTATTATGGCCAACAGTTAAAACTTGGACATTCAGGCATCTCCAGAGATGAAGATAGAGTTTTACAGTTCCATTGTAAATTCACTCTCTCATAAACAGAAAGATTAAAAATGATCTATTTAAAACAAAAGATATTTTATTCACCCAAGTAACATAAAGAAAGTAAATAGACAACTAAAATAGAAATAATGGACATAACACTAAAAAAGGTGATATTTCCATAATATAATTAGAACGTGTAAAAACAAAATTCAAAAGGTAAACAATTAAATTAAAAGAAAATAAAAATATTTAATAGTTTACTCATTCAAGGAGAAATGTAAATAGCCAATAGTCATATGAAAAGATACTTATGGCTAGCAGTTGTTCAGTGGTTGAGCACTGAACCATGAATTAAGAGGCCACTATTTCGATTCCTGGTCCAGGCCTATGCCCGGGTTGTGGGCTTGAAATCCAGGAGTGGGCATGCAGGAGGCAGCCAATTGAAGTTTCTCTCTCATAGATGTTTCCATCTCTCTGCCCATCTCCATTCCTCTCTCTCTAAAAAAATAAATAAATTAGAAAATAAATTAATTAAAAAAATTAAAAAATCAATGAAAATGTATTTGAAAAGAAAAAAGATGTCTATTATTAAAAATAAGTAAAATATAGTGGATAACTTTTTTTTTATTTGATACAAATTTTAAAAGTTCAACAGCATTTATCATTACCTCTCATTTGAAGCTACCAGAATTTACTTACTTGGTATAAATGTTTTAAGATGTAACTAATTTATGTAAATAGTTCTGTTAGTGAGGTGGTCTCTTCTAATAAATTTAAAAATACAGCATATGAAATATAATTACAATAATAGTGTAATAACTATGTATGGTACCAGATGGGTACTGCAAATATCAGGGAGAGAACTTTGTAAAGTATATAGTTATCTATCACTATGTTAGATACCTAAAACTAAAACAAAATACTATTAAATGTAATAATAGTGAGTTATAGTTAGAAATGTATTTAATGTTGCAACATTGTAAACACATACATACCGACATTTGTGTTCATGCATATATACTAGTATACAAAAGGATAAGGTATTTTTCACAATATTTATATGTGTATAAACAAAAGTTTAATGGAACAATACTTGCCTCAACAACTTAGATGATTGATAAAACTGTGTTCTATTTAATTCTTTCTGTTCCTTTCTTATCCACTTTGTTTATTCACAAATATAGGGCTAGTTCTCTAAATTAGCTCTACAAACCCCTGAAATATGAGGATTTACAGACCGAAAAACACTACTTTACAAATATGTAAAGAGTATAATATTCTTGTACATGTGTACTAGAAGACATATACACAAATTTTTGAATGAGCAATGTTTGTTAGACTAAAAATAGACCAGAATTCTTCTAAATAAAAATCAATTAATATGAACATGGTGATATACTAAATCACATACTATACTAGTAATGAAAATAAAATACGTGGAATTGAATGACATATCACAATATGTGTAAATTTTGCATACATAATGTAGAGCAAAAAATCAAGTTCAGAACTATGTAGAAAACATAATTCCATTTATAATTTAAAAATTATAAAATTAACCATTAGTATTTGTATATGTGTGAAAGATGTGAAAAAGTGAAGTACTGCTATATACTTTATTTAATACATTGATTTATATATAGTAAGGACAAAGTGGGTTTTGAAAATGTGGTAGATTATTCTTAAATATTGATGTATTTATCTGTATAATTGGTATATGTATGTTAATTTGATCTTTAAACATAAGATTTACACTTCTCATCTTAAGTACTCAACATTTAATAAGATAATTTATGATATTTAGTGATTTTATGAAGATATAATTTTAAATAATTACATAATTTAAAAATAAATAAAAATGTACTATAAAAATAATAGCTCTAAAAGGGAAAATTTGCTATATAAAATATTATTTGCCTAGGACAAAGGTGTCTTAATTCTAAGAATTAAAATTATCCTCGACTTACCTTATTAGCCTATTTTAGCTCCTTTCTATTTATTTTTCATCAAAGTCACTAGGTACCTTTGTATATTCCTGAAATAATAAAAATTGACTTCAAATGCATTTTAAGTCTATGGTAATATAACTGGAGACAAATGAGCCAAGTGGAAAAATATATTTTTTTCTCTTTCTTATACACTGTATATGCAACAGCAACAACCATAACATGTATCCCTATTTACTTACAATTTGCCATATGCTTTAAATACTCTGCTCGTAGAGCTTATCTCCATATGCGGAGAAGGAAATTAGGCACAGAATAGTTAAGTAACTTACCCAGATAACCACATCAAATAAGTTGTGAAAGACTCCAAATTTTATTTTACAAAAAGGAAAATCTTAGGACACAATTCTCACTAGAACTTTAACTACATGTTGCTAATAAAAAGTTAGGGACAGCTGTAATTAAACTTATTGATTAGCATTTGTGACTAAATTACATATTTGCAGTAGCTAAATATGATCTAACTTATTTTATATAATAAGACTAATGTGCAAATAGACCAAACGCCAAAGGACCATTCACTATGAAATGCACTGATGCTCAATGCAGGAGCTGCCCCCTGGTGGTCAGTGCGCTCCCACTGGGGCAGCATTGCTCATCCAGAAGGTGGGCTCACAACTAGCGAATGCAGCAGTGGTGACTGGATCCTCTCCCTCCTCCTGGGCAGCACTAGGATGTCTGACTGATGGCTTAGGCCCACTCCCCCCAATGGGCCTAAGCCATCAGTCAGACATCTCCCAAAGGTTCTTGAACTGCAAGAGGGCACAGGCTGGGCTGAGGGACGCCATCCCCCTGAGTGCATGAATCTTGTGCATAGGACCTTCCTCTAGTTATTACATATTCCAACATAATATCCTTTAAACTATTTCCAATGCACTTATTTCATTACACAAAGTTGTCTTAAATTCATACAACTGGAGTCAGATTATGGATAAATAAGGTTAAAATTAAAGATTTTAGTATAGGAAAGGGGAAAAAATAGGCCCTGAGGAAATGCAAGTGTAGAAAGAAATACCCATGCTGCTTCTTGAATATTTTCATGTGAAAATGACACCAGGGATTTCTCCCTAAAATTTTTCTGTCACCTCAAACTTAAAGTGAAATATACTTTGTGCATCTATATGTATATTTGTTATTCAAATTAGCTTCAATATTATTTTTTTGTCAACTATGTTTTATGTTTACCTGAATGACTGTTGGCAGCATCTGCTGTGGGACCAATGAGAATAGGGAGCTGATGCATCTAGCTTTTTGACTTCTGTTCTGGGGGTGTATGCTTATGATCTGTCATTCCACAGAGTGAAGTTTCTTTTAAGCAGAACAGACCTTGTTGCTTTGGGAGTTTTCTGTCTTAACATTATTTTTAAAGCAACTTTATGCAAGGATCCCTTTACTAGTAGAGCAAAGGAAATAGCATGTTGAGTAAAAAAATGTAATTTGGTTTTCAAATAACAGTACACAAACCATATTTATACCTTCTAAAATATTTTAAATATAACATGAGAGTCATCTCTCTCCTTTCACTTTCCTCTTTACTATGAATATATTACAATGATTAAATAAAATCTGGAGCACTATTTTCTACCATAATGTTGTTAACCTGTCTCTATTATTATTAAGTGTCAAAGAAAACGAAAGAATAAATGATCTAAAAGAAAATTCTGGAATGCAAATGAATTCTATAAATTAATACATTACTTATATGCTTAATAGAAAATCTAAGGGATCCATAAACTGAATATTATACTCTGTTTTTGGTCTTTAGTTGGGTAGATTTGGGACATCTTTCCTCATTCCCAGTGTCTTCAAATCAAGACACAAGTTTCCAAAATTGAGGGAGTCATCAGATTGTTCTAGGTATAGTCCAGAGATAAAATTTAATTTTTAATGTATTCTGTGTGGATTCACTTATGCCAATTCCATATCTCACCTGGCCTCCTGAGATACCTAAACCCTCTCATTTATGATCCTGTCTGGACTTTGTCAGGATGAATTGTCTTGGTTCACAAGGTATCAGTTGTGGCCAACATTTAGATTTCATCTATTTCTACTCTTCAAAGTCAGTTACTTATTCTTCCTTCTAATGTAAACAAACAAACAAACAAACAAAAACTATGCTAGTATCTCTCATCTCCTATTGTCCATTTCATTCTCTTTCTCTTTTAAGTAAAATTCAGGAGTTAGAAGAGGTACCAGCATGTATTAATTGTCCATATTTATTTAGAAGTCCATGCCTATTCATATTAGAGGCCTAGTGCACAAAATTTGGTCATGGGGGTCCCCTCAGTCCAAGCTGTACCCTCTCTAATCTGGGACCCTTCAGGAGATGTCCCACTGGTGGTTTAGGCCTGGGATCAGGCCTCAACTAGCTGTCGGACATCCCTCTCACAATCCAGGATGTCCTAACTGCTCACACTGGCTCCTAACTGCTCACCTGCCTGCTTGCCTGGTTATCCCCAACTCCCCCCTACTCCCACCACCAGCCTGGTCACCCTGTGCAGCCTGCTGTTCAGTTGTTTGATCATCACTCACTAAACCCCCTGTCAGCCTTGTCACCCCATGTAGTCTGTGTTCAGTCGTCCATCTGGTTATTTTGGTTGTGATGGTCCCTGGCGTTTTATATATTAGCATTACTAATACCCACTAGCTGTAGATTTAAAAATTACTAAAAGAGCCCTAGCAGGTTTGACTCAGGATAGAGTGTCAGTCTGTAGACTGAAGAGCTCCAGGTTCAAATCTGACCAAGGGCATATGCCCAGGTGGTGGGTTCGTTCCCTAGTGGAGGGGCATGCAGGAGGCAATCAATGATTTTCTCTCACTATCGATGTTTCTCTCTATCTCTTCCTCTCTGAAATCCATAAAAAAATACATTTTTTAAAAATGATTAAAAGGGTCCAGCTGGTGTGGCTTAAGGAAGTTCACCTCCAAGGCTTAAGGAAGTTCACCTCCAAGTCAGGGCATGTGCCTGGGTTTCAGGCTCAATCTCTTGTGTGGGGCATGCAGGAGGTAGCCAATCAGTGATTCTCTCTCATCATTGATATTTCTATCTCTCCCTCTCACTTCCTCTATGAAATCAATACAAAAAATTAACAAGTTAAAAAAATGACTAGAAGGATTTTAAAACTTTTACTACTACATAGAATAACACAACAAAACAAATTTTAGTATTTCTATATTTGTGAATGAGTTATAGGAAAGTGAAGAATGAAGGTTCTAACAGTCTAAATTTCTTTAAACATTTAGTTGATTTACTGAATAGCAATGTATGGTCTTCATTAGCTGAAATTCTGACAGACCCACATGCCTGGAACTAAAGCCTCTGTAATAGAGTTCTCATATGTAATGGAGAAAAGAGTTGTTATTTTTTCTTTTATTTTAAGAGGCTCTAAGGCAGTAGTTCTCAATCTTTCTAATGATGTGACCCTTTAATAGAGTACCTCATGTTGTGGTGACCCCCCAATCATAAAATTATTTTCATTGATACTTTATAACTGTAATGTTGATACTGTTAATGAATCGTAATGTAAATATCTGTATTTTTCGATGATCTTAGGCTCTACAGCAACTGTTCTCAACCTGTGGGTAGCGATCCACAGGTTGAGAACCGCTAGCAGGATTACCTAAGACCATCGGGAAACACTGATATTTACATTACAACTCATAACAATATCAAAATTAAAGTTATAAAGTATTAATGGAAATAATTTTATGGTTGGAGTCACCACAACATGAGGAACTGTGCTAAAGGGTCATGGCATTAGAAAGATTGAGAACCGCTGCTTTAAGGCATTCATTGATATGTCATTGTTTAGGAAAGAAAAAAAATGCTTTACTTTGAATGTAAGTTGAATCACATAGATATATTCAAACTGTACTTTTTACAACCAATAACATTCATATAATTTAATTTTCAAATTATTATATAAAACCTTTCTGCCTGCTCTAAACTCAAACAGAAAATTAGTTATTTCAATATCTTAAAAGAAATGCACATGATTATTTCCATTCACTTCACATTATTATTTACACTCATTACTCTTTAATATCATATTACTGACTATACACATTTAAATTATGAATTCAAACTGATTTACTTAAAATCACAGTACCTACCAAACTCCTGAAATTAACTATGTGAAGAAGAAAAAAATATTTTATTTTGCATCTTTTTGAAGTTACACTGATATAAGATTACTTTACAGGTAAGGTCTATCAGAAACCCTTTGCTCATTAATTCCTGTAATATTCTGGTTTTAATTTTATATAGTATAATATAATCCCCTATTCTGGTTCTAATATCACAAAATAAATGAGATTGCTTGTTTTTAATTTTATCATGCAAATTCTGTGAATATCATACCTTAAAATACACTAACATATTCTCTGTATTTCTAAGCAATTCTTAATTGTACATTTAAAAAGACAGTGAGATTATATTGAATAAATAATAGTGAATATAAAATACTGATCTTAAATTCAAATTGATTGATTCTTACTGAGAGATTAACTCTCTATTATGGGAAGATGATGGGAAGATAAAATATAATGCAGGCAAAGTTATTTGGAAATTGTACAATATGTGGTAGTCTAAATTAGATTATAGTGACTTTTAAAGTTTTAGAATTCTCTCAGGAAGTTTATAATATATAGAATGTACATATTTGAAATTGCCATTTAGAACATGTCCTTTTGAATTGCAAACATGTTTAAAAGCATTTAATTATATACAAAAATTTTAAAATAAAGATAGTATATTTAGAATACATATCATAAATATTGTTTAAATTATATTCTGCATATGACTATGTTTTTATTAAAGACTAGAGACCTGGTGCACAAAATTTGTGCACAGGTAGTGTCCCTAGGCTTGGCCGGCGATTAGGGCTGATCAGGACCTTCTGGCTGCTGGCTGAGGCCTTTTCACAACTGCCAGCTGCCAGCTGCTGGCTGGGGTCAGCCCACATCATAACAAGTGACCAAATTCCTGGTCTCCTGGTCGAACTCCTGAGGGGTCCATTTGTGTTGGCCCTCTTGATGCAGCATCCAGCCCTCATGGAGGGGCTGACAGACCCAGAAACTCCAATATCAGTGGATCCAGCCTCACTATTGGGCTCCCATGGCCCTCCCAAGGCTGACAGGCCCGGACACTCTAGCAGTGCCATTCTTTGTCAAGTTAATTTGCATACTTGCTTCTGATTGGCTGGTGGGCATAGCAGCGAGAGACAATCAATTTGCATATTTCTCTTTTATTAGTATAGACATTTATTTGAAAAATGATTCTTGCAATGTAATTTGAAAATAGATTGGCTAGGCCTTATTTTCTTGGAATTAGTATAATGTGTCATAAATAAAACTCTCATCAATCTCTCTCTCTCTCTGTCTCTCTCACACACACACACACACAAACACACTGACAAACTTGTGAACCACATACAAAACAATGAGCAACACAATAGAAATTCCAATAAGTATGCCACATACTTTCTGCTATATCATAACCCATATTATTGCCAACCAAACTTCAAAAAAATACGAATCTCATGTTAATGCACTGCAAAAAATCTCTCATTAGCTTCCCATTCAAAAAACACAAGTAAAATTCAAACTCTTTAATATGGAGGGAATAAGCTGGCACTATTTGGCTGTCTGCCATCACTAACCATTTCAGCCTCATTTGTTATACTACCCTCCTTTGTATGCTCAAGGCACACAGCTGCTGCTGAGTTAATGAAATATGCCAAGCACTCTCCTAACTGAAATCTTGATTCTTACTGTTTTCTCAGTCTAAATCATTCCTCCAGTCCCCCTCCCCTTTTTCTGCTCACTAATTCCTACTTATACTTAAGGATTCCATTCTAATATTTCTTCAGAGAAGGCTTAACTGGTGTTTCCCTACTGACCAGTTCTTATTGCCATATACCTATATTGTACTTTTTTTCTTTTCTTTTGTAGTAATTGTTAGAATGTGTAATGATATTTGTGTGATCATTTGTCAATGGTTATTTCTTCCTCTGAACTGTGAATTACCAGGAGGAAGGGATATTTGTTCATCATTGTATCCCCAGTAATATGGTCAGTGTCTGACATTTAATAGGCATTTGATTACATGTAAAATAACAATTTAAAATGCAAATATGACATCACTTAAAAAATATAAATATATCTGAATAATAAGTGTGGGCCATGACCATATACTGGATTCCACTGATACAGTTAAATAAAGTTACTCTTCTGCTAGAACTTATCGTCTAATGATTAAATACAAACAACTGTGGTTCAAGCTCTGCCTGGTGGTATTATGACATTTATAGGCACATAAGCTTTCTCTCAAGAAATAAGTCTGTTTTTGTTAATTAAAAATTAAAGATGTAAGAAAATAGCATATAACTGGAATTATGAGAAATTCAATTTAGAAAAGGGTGAAGAAAATGTGTGCAGTTAAATTTTATTATGTAACTAATAGGAGCGCAATGAAGACCTTAAAGAAGAGATATGATGTGTGTGTGTGTGTGTGGTGCGGGGAGGGCTTTAGAAAGACATTTCTGAGAAGAGAATGACGTCTTATTAATGCAAGGTTGAGCTGCAAGTTTGGGCTACATACCAGCAACTTGAGACTCTCATAGGAATTAGATAGAATAGCTTACCTCAAGCCTACCCAGAATTATTGAGTGGGGATGCACATTTTAGGAAGACCCCAGTTGATTTTTATACCTCTAACGCTTGAGAAGCACTGCTATAGAGGATGGACTAAAGGTAAGGAAAAAAGTATAGATTTTTAGAATAATCACTGGAGATTTGAGTTTATAGTTAGAGAAAGTGTGATCATGTGTACATTTGTACACAAAAGGTTAGTTAAAACTTGCTAGATGCATGCATTGTTTTATTGAGGTTCAGAAGTTAGATACAGGCAGGAATGAGTTTATTGGTATCAATAAAAGAGTATACATATTATCTTTGGAATTTTTAAATTTCCCTTTTCATACCATTTTTTCCTAAAGAACATAAGAGAAGCTAGAAAGTCACAGTCCCTAAATGTTTTGTGAGCAGTTACAACTGTGATTTTGCCAGTGAGAGGTATTTGCAGAAGATTTGAAAGACAGAATAGAAGTTGAAAAAATCCTTAGCTGAGAGCTAGAGACAACTGCATGGGAAGTTGGTGAAGTGCAGTTGGCATTGCTTCTGGGCAAACATCCCAGATTAGTTCTCTGTTACGGTCTGGGAGAGTCCATACTTCCAATTTCGTGACTTAACACTGTTTTGGGACCTTTACTCTCCAGCCTACCAGTCATTGCAAAGCCTGCACTGCCCTGTGTTAACTTCTTTATGACTGAGATAATGGAAAAATAATTTGCACTTCTTCTGGTAGATCCTTGCCTGATCCAAAACAAAACCAACATATTTCAGAAAATAGTAGTAGCATTTACCACTCATGAGGATATCAGTGATAGTTTCCATTATAACTTTTCTCAGGTTGATCCAAAAGGCTTAGGACATACAATTGACACATAATCAAATAATACAAAGTAATGTAAATATAAGCTCATCTGAAAATCTCAACATTTTTGTCTATTATCTATTCCTACAATTTTATTACCTATATTCTCCTTTTACTTCTTCCAAATGCCTCTTGTTTTATTTTATTAAATTTATTGGGGTGATCATCAACATGATCATACAGGTTTCAAGTGTGGGTTTCTATGTTACAAGATCTGTATATTTCACCCATGTCTGAATGCCTCTTTTTAGCTAAATAAATATAATTGTACATTAATTCCTTAAGTAAATTTTAATCTAGTTTTATATAATTAAGTCAGATGTATTTCTAATTACATACCCTTGAAATGCCTTATTTAGTTTCTAGAATATGAAATATATACATACACTTTTTTTTCTATGAGGATAAACTATGTAATTTTTATAGAAATAAAATATATGATGGAGGATTAATGTTTCTGAGAATCTTACATCAACTATCCCATGATAACTTTGTTTCAGCAGTGTCCCCAAACTGTTTTTGGCAAAGCAGTTCTGCTAAACTCTTCATCTTAGAAAAGGCTTACACAGAATATTTGATCAGAGCTGTCAAACATTCTAAATAATTAGTAGAACAGATTCATTTATTTTCATTTTTTAACTGATGTCAACACTATCCAAAGTCATCACATAATCATTGTGCTGTGAAAATAAAGTCAAATGCATCATTAAATGTGTTGATCAGCAACTGGTAGTGTGAGAAAAAGGAAACATTATAGGGAAAAAGACCAGCTGCTTTCTCAGAAAGAGATACAAAGAGAAATCAAGAGCAAGGGTAAGAGAATGAGAGAGCAAGAGAGAGGAAAAAAACAAGTCTATTTATTGAATGTGTGGTATTCCCACAAGGAAACTAAAAACATATCTTAATATGCAAGTATTCTAATATGTGTAAGTATCCTAATAAAATTATCATTTACATAGTGCATATAAAATGTTAATTTGATATCAAAACTATTCTTTAACCTAATGAAGTTATTAAAGTATGAAATTTCATAATCATATTCAAAGTCTCACATTCTCTGAATATGATTATGAAATAACAGCCCAAGATTCATTAACTTACAATTCTGCTACTCATTTTCATCAATTTGAAGTCTCAATTGAGAGATGATATTTCACTCTTGCTATTATGTCAATCTGGAATCTTTTCAGAAATAAATTATATTAAAATTAAATTAAAATTATGGTATATTAATTAGTATCAAATTAAAATTAAACTACCTTTGTCTTTTGGAAATATTAATTATAACTGAGTTTTCTTTACTCAAGATTTTAAAGATCAAAATTATTCCTGTACTTCATAACCAAAACAAAAGGAGAAATCTTAACAAAGTGTTATAGTATGAAATAAAATCTTACTTGGGGAGAAAAATGATAGTGTCCCTTGCTAACCTGATGCATTTAACATTAAAATAATTTATTGGTGTTAAATTCAGTGTTTTATCCTATAAAATTATATTCTATCTTGGTCGAAATTCTTCCCAAATGTCCATCTTATTTGGGTACTTAGTTTGACAGAGATGATGTTGTGCATTCAACAAATCATTTTCTTTTTCCCCTGGTCATACAGAAAAAAATACCTTGGCTACTCTTCAGGACTGACAAGATCATGTGACAATTCTAGACATTTGCATGTGCATATAAATCATGTTTAACAATCTATGCCCTAAAATCTCTTTAGAATTCTCCACATTTCTGTCTAGCCTACTCACTTTTTTTCAGATAGATGATACCGGGGTAAGCTTGAAGCCATGTGCTGACAATGGCAGATTGAAGTATAGATGAATCCTGTTTTTTGAATAATAGCATGGAACAGAGCCATCTTTTCCTTTTCCCTACTCACAACAATGAACTATGGGGTAAATAAGTAAAACATGTTTCTTGGGCAAAGAACCTTGAAATATATCTCTTAGGTGGAGTAGCTCATATTAAATACTTTACTAAAAGGTTCCTAATTAGAACTTATGCTGACAGAGATTTGCTTTCACTCTGTATGATCCTATCTAATAAAAGAGTGATATGTATATTGACCGTACCTCTACTACACCCACAAGCCATGCCCACCAGCCACACCCACCACCCAATCAGAGTTAGTATGCAAATTAACCCAACCAAGATGGCCACATCCACAGAGAGAACAGGAGGGAGGTTTGGGTTGTCCCTGGTGATGGAGGAAGCCAAGCTTTCCACACAAAACCTGGCCATTCAGGCCTCCACTTAAGGCAACAAAGTTTCAATGACTGTGCCAGTAGAAGTCTTGGCTCCACTCCAGGCTACAAAGTTTCAATTGTAGAAGATAAATAAATCCCAGATACAAGGGCCTCCGCTTGGGTCACCAGGGGACATGGTTGGCCTGCAAATCACCACAGGCCTCTTACCAAGCCACTCCATGCCCCAAAGAAACACCCACCATGATCCAGGACACCCTGCAGGGCAAACCAGCTGGCCCCCACCCATGCACCAGACCTCTATCTTATCTAATAAAAGAGTAATATGCAAATTGACTATCACTCCAACACACAAGATGACTGTCCCCATATGGTCAAAAGATCCTTCCCCCATGTGGACACAAGATGGCCACCACAAGATGACCAGCAGGGGAGAGCATTTGGGGGTGATCAAGCCTGCAGGGGAGGGCATTTAGAGGTGACCAGGCCAGCAGAGGAGGGAAGTTGGAAGTGACCAGGCCTGCAGGGAAGGGCAGTTGGAGGGGATCCAGGCCTGCAAGGGAAGGAAGTTAAGGGTGAGGGCAGTTAGAAGTGACCAGACCCATAGGGGAGGGCAGTTAGGGGCAAACAGGCTGGCAGGGGAGCAGTTAGGCATCAATCAGGCTGACAGGGGAGTGGTTAAAGTGTGATCAAGCTGGCAGGCAGAAGTGGCTAGGGGCAATCAGGAAGGCAGGCAGGTGAGAAGTTGGGAGCCAGCAGTCCTAGATTGTGAGGGGGATGTCCAACTGCCCATTTAGGCCCAATGCTAGGTCAGTTGGACATCCCTTAAGGAGTCCCAGATTGGAGAGGGAGCAGGCTGGGCTGAAGGATACCCCTCCCCTGTGCATATATTTTGTGCACTGGGCCTCTAGTAATAATATAATTAATTGATCATACTTCAATATAAAACATTGATATAGTAATAGTAACAAATTTATGTATAAAAGTTACATTTTCTTGAAATTATGAGATGTTCCTTAATAAAGAGAATGCATATTGATTTAATCAGCAGCAGAAATAAATTCAGAGAAGATAAGAAATATTTCAGTGTCAACAAAACATCTTTTTATTGATTTCAGAGAAGAAGAGAGGAAAAGAAAGAGAGGAAAAGAAAGAGAGAACAATAAAAACATCAATGATGAGAGAGAATCATTGCTTGGCTGCCTCCTGCATACCTCTTACTGGCGATTGAGCCCACAACCTGGGCATGTGCCCTGACATGGAATTGAATTGTGAGGTTCATAGGTTGATGCTCAACCACTGACTGGGCTCAAGATCACATTTTGCAATAAGGCATACCTCATTTCATTGTATTTTGGTATGTTGTTCTTCACAGATAAAGCATTTTTCACAAATTGAAGGTTTATGGCAACCCTGAATGCAGCAAGTCTACTGGCACCATTTTCCCAACACATTTGCTTATTTCATATCTCTGTGTCACATTTTGGTAGTTCTCACACTAGTCCAATTTTTTCATTATTACTATATTTCTTATGGTTATCTGTGATCAATGATCTTTGATGTTATTATTATCATGATTTTGGGTACCACAGGCCATACCCAAATAAAAGGGTGAACTTAACTGATAAATGTTGTTTGTGTATTCTGACTGCTCATTCAATTCTCTGCTCTCCTTTCTCTTTCCCTCTCCTGTGGCCTCCTTATTTTCTGGGAGACCATAATATTAAAATTAGGCCAATTATTAACCCTACAATAGCCTTTAAGTCTTCAAGTGAAAGGAAGATTACATGACTCTCAATTTAAATGAAAAGCTATAAATGCTTAAGCTTCATGAGGAAGGCAGGTGGAAAGCTGAATTATGCCCAATGCTAGGCCTCTTATACCATACAGTTAGCTGAGTTGTAGATACAAAGAAAAAGTTCTTGTAGGATATTAAAAGTCCTAACTCTAGTGAACACACAGTGATAAGAAAGGAAAACAGCCTATTGCTAATATGGAGAAACATCCCCTTAAGTCATGGTTTAATTCAGAGCAAGGGTCTACACTCTATTCAATAACATGATGGCTGCAGAAGGAAAGGTTGATTTATGAGGTTTAAGGAAAGAAGCCATATCCATAACATAAATGTGTAAGGTGAAGCAGCAAATGTAGATGTAGAAGCTGCAATAGGTTACCCAGAAGATCTAGCTAAAATAATTAACATTTGTGCCAAATCAATTTTGCTTGTACTCACCAGGACCTGTATGGGAAGGGGCTTTCAAGGGTGTGTGTAAAAGGTGATCATGAACAGGTGTGCCTAGGCATGTGGACTTCTGCTTGTGTTTCTGTGGGAGTGGGTGGGGCATCGGATATACCCTGCAGAGTTTCCAGTCTGAGCAAGAGTGCCCCCCACCCCCCATCCAACTATTGCCAATCCCAGGGAGACACTGACAAGAAGCAGTTTAACTTAATGTGTTTCAAAATGGGGGCCTTGGATGGATCCACTGGCTAGGGACATCTCACCCTGTATTGTGACCAAATGCTAAATGACCAAATACATGTCACTTGTGTATTGGTGACAGCCTTCCTTATCTGTTTGGATGAATAGCCTCTATGGAGCATTTCACAGTGATACCTGCTCCTGAATTTTGTGTTCAAACTACATTTTGAATCGGCAATCTACACTAATAAAAGAGAAACATGCAAATTGACCATCACTCTGCTACACCCACCAGCCAATCAGGACCGAGTATGCAAATTAACTCAATAAAGATGGCAATAGCCACAGAGCTGAAGGCAAGCAGGAGGCGAGGGTTGCCCTTGGTGATGGAGGAAGTCAAACTTCCCAGCCACCCTGGCCAGCCCTGGCCTCCACTCAAGGCTACAAATTTCAATTATAGAAGATAAATAAATCCCAGATACCTGCTTCTAGCTGGCCATGGCCTCCACTCAAGAAGGGGCCAGGAAAAAAAAAAAGGAGGAGGTTTGGAGCTTGGGTTGCTGGGGGGGTGGCCAACCTGCAAACAGTCATCAGCCCTTCATTCCAGGCTGGGCAGATACGCCAGAAAGGACTCTCACCCTGAAGGGGGTGTAGCCAGCCTGAAAACAGCCCTCAGCCCGTCACCCAGGCTGACCACAGCCCCATGGCCCAATCTCAGTAAACAGGCATTCAAACATCCCTTGATGGGTCCCAAATTGGAGAGGGTGCAGGCTTGGCTGAGGGATACCCTCCCATGAACAAATTTCATGCACCAGGCCTCTAGTTTAATATAATTTTGTGGCATGTAAAGCAATTTGAATAAAGTAAACTTAATTTATTTTCCCCCCACTATTAAGGTTCCATACAATGTTGAACCTTCACAAATGGATGAAGGGGTAAAAAATTAGAAAATTCCAATTATAAAATAAATAAATCCTGGGGATGTGATGCGCAACCTGGTGACTATATGTAATGATGTTTTATTTTACATTTG
Source organism: Lasiurus borealis (assembly GCA_004026805.1). Taxonomy (NCBI): domain Eukaryota; kingdom Metazoa; phylum Chordata; class Mammalia; order Chiroptera; family Vespertilionidae; genus Lasiurus; species Lasiurus borealis. Next base: position 4,427 of record PVJN01002980.1, on the reverse strand, counting down.
CAAGTTACTGAGAGAGTAGATCTCAAAAGTTCTCATCCTAAGCAAAATTATTAAAAGTATTTATAGTGACAGATGTTAAATAGATTTATTGTGGTGATCATTTCCTAATATATACAAATACTGAATCATTATGTTGGACACCCAAAACTAACATAATGTTATGTGTCAATTATATCTCAGTTAAAAAAAAGAGGATTTCCACACATCTATTTAATTGCTGTACAACTTTCAACTATTACAATTAATATTATGGACACATAATGGGAAAATGTTCCTCAAAAGAGAAAGGTGAATGTTGACCTGAATCAATAGCACAATGCTATCTTCAAATATAAAGATGTGGAAATCATTTCACAGTTAGGTTTATGAGTACCTGAGGAGAGAGGTTATTATTATGCTAGTGCACATTGAAGGGAAATTAATTAGATGAAATATTTTAATAAAACTATATATCCTTTATAATAGAAGAGTCAGAGATGAAAGAAAATTACTAAAATGTATATGAGAATAATATATAAATTTATTAATAATTAACAATAACAACATGATATAATAACAACAAAGACATATTATAAAAACAACAAAAACATGATATAATAACATTTATAAAAACAATGACTGATAAATTGATTAAAGTTATTCTAATATCTCCCTTTATACCACATTGAGAGTAAAACCAATTTCAGAGTGCTTGACTAATTTCCCTTGTGATGAAGTTTTTACAACTTTAACTTTAACTTCACACACTCTTTGAATTCAAGAGAAAGCAACATATAACAGACCATGTCCAAAAATGGGTTCTTGGAGGAATATTCCTACTTTCTCTAGAGTTTGTCCTTGTGATTTATTAATAGTCATCGCAAATGCTGGCAGCAGGGGAAACTGTCTTCGAATTAATTTAAATGGGAGGCCAGTGTCAGATGGGGACAAATCAATTCTTGGAATCAGAACAACCTCCCCTTCCACAGATCCTGATAATACTTCATTTCCAATCATGTTAGGTCGTAATAATTTGATAATAAATCTAGTACCATTACAAAGACCCCATTTCCTATTAAAATTTCTCAGTAGCATGATGATTGCACTTACTTTCAATTTAATTTAGGACAGGGCGTTCAGACATATTGGCCTTCAGACTGATTCAGTAGACAACGCTGCTTTCTTTCAGCTTGAGAATGTCAACAAAAACTACCAAATTCACCATCAACAAAAACAGATTGTAACACATGTATGCGATTGACACCAGCAAGTGCTTTATATGTATCAGTCTGAGGCTTAACCCTATAACTGCTCCCCACAATATATTATGAGGGTTAAATTTAACCAAATAACAAAATACTTTGAATGTCATACAAATAAATTTTTACTCCCTTTAGAAGGTAATAAGGTAACAAAATTATTTTAATGATTTGAAATAGTCATTTAAATTTTGAAAAATAATTTTGCATAGGTGATTAATACATTGAAGTGTTAAGGAAAATGACAGATATAGATATATCTTTTAAAATAATAGTGCAATAGTATAAACCTGACCTATATGAGGTTCACAAATTCAGGATAACTGAAAACTAATAGTCAAATGTGCATACATTTCTGCCAAAAGTGCCATTTATTAACTCATCAAATACTTGAGCAAATACTGTTTCCAGAAAATGTTTTGCATATCCAATGAGACAGCATTTCCTTTGCCCAAAATTTGCTTACAGAAAAGGGGAAAATAATATCCTGATTGCCATTTTGTTGACACTGGGAAATGTTTTGATAAAGTACTATACATGAGTAACTTTTTTGTGTAATTAAATGATACAACTAATTGGGCTAAAATATAGAATATTCCATGAATTATAGGGACCATTTGCAGTGTAGGATTTTTCTAGAAATGTAAAGTAGTTGGAAACCCTAGTTATCATACTTCCTTAGTACATGAAGTATTGTACATCCTAAAAAAAATAGTAGCTCTCCAATATTGCAGGGGTAGGGAGAAGATACTTGAAATAACAATAATAATAACATTGCAATCATAAATGATGCTATAAAATAGTGGTTCTCAAATTATTTGCTCTTAGGAGCTTTTCACAATCTTAGAATTCAGTGTCCAAAGTATTTTTATTCAAATGTTAATATAATTAACATTTGTATTAGTAACTAAATCAGAAAAATATTAACTCACTAAATAATAGTAGACCTATTGCATAAATAACACACTTTATTAAAATAATTATGCTTTCTAAAGCAAGAGAAAGTGAAAAGAATAACTGATATTTCAGAAAATTTCCTTAAAAATTGCTTAATGAAGGCAACTGACTTCATATGTCTTTCTGCATTCAGTCTGCAGCAGTATCACTCATTCTGTAGTCTTTTGAAAAATCTACTACATACTCGTGTGAGAGGGAAAAGAATTATCCCAATGATGGTTTTGACCTCTGGAGTCCTTGGAAGTTTCTCTCGTGTTATATTAGACAGGCATTACTATAAAATATACTATACTAATACTATTAAAGGAAACACTGGCTCTCAGAAGATTGCTTAACTATTTTGTAACCTTGAAAGAAGTGGAAAAGATGACTCTATTTAGAGCTAGTCAATGCAAGCTGATATCTTGGACTGCCTCATGCTATTTGTCACTATATTCTCAAATTCTATGGGTTATCTTGACAAGTTTTTCCGGTATAGTCTAAAGTGGGAGCATGATTCATTATCTAACCTAGGAATCCTCATCAAGAACTTTCCTCACATTGATGGGCATGGTTAAATGTAAGTTTGACTACCATCCTATGGCCCAGTGGTTCTCAACCTTTTTTAATGCTGTGACCTTTTAATACAGTTCCTCATGTTGTGGTGACACCCAATCTTAAAATTATTTTTGTTGCTACTTCATAACTGTAATTTTGCTACTGTTAATGAATCATAAAGTAAATATCTGTTTTCCGATGGTCTTAGGTGACCTTGCTAGCAGTTTTCAACCTGTGGATTGCGATCCACAGGTTGAGAACCGCTGCTGTGTAGCCTATCTTATTCTTATAGAGATGATTAAGATTATACTGGGAGAATCTGAGACTTGTAAAATGACCAGATGAACTATAATCTGTCCCAAGTTTCTTATAGCTCTGGGTATATAGTGAGTAACAATTTTGTAAAAAGCATCATCTAAAATACCCTCTGAAACCTGTTTTTTTTTTTTAATATATTTAATTGATCTTTCACAGAGAGGAAGGGAGAGGGACAGAAAGTCAGAAACATCGATGAGAGAGAGACATCAATCAGCCGCCCTCTGCACGCCCCCCACTAGGGATGCACCCTCAACCAATGTACATGCCCCCAACTGAAATCAAACCTGGGACCCCTCAGTCCGCAGGCCAATGCTCCATCCACTGAGCTAAACCGGTTTTGGTTGTTTTGTTTTTTAATGCATACTCTTCAAAACACCATTTTATTATTAATTAACGATGAAGTCAATGATATTTGAAATACTTGTCCTTCATTTTCAAGGAATTATTTATAAAAATTATGCAACCACAGTGGTATGTAATATAGTTACCTATCATTCAATTATTTGTCAAGCATGCTAATTAATGCTTAACTTTCTTAATAACTTTAAAGGATGTTGTTTTAGCATATATTTTTGTATATGCCTACTAGTTTCATTAATATAAGTTACCTTTATTTGGTATATCATTTAATGAGAAAAAAGTTGATCTATTGACTAAGACTAAAAAAACATAAAAAAATATAGCAAGATTAGATACTTTACCAATTGAAATAAAGTAAAATATTTAGCTGACCAAGTACAATTGCTGTCTACCTTTTGAATAAAGTATTTTTGCAATCATGTGAATGAGACAGATGGTTTATATCTCTGGACTGTGGAAGTTGAATATTAGGGACACATTATTCTTAGAAATAATAATATGAATAAAAAGTTTTGTAATGATATATGGGGATAATTAAGCTTATTTTAATAATATAAAATAACTTCTATTCATTCCTTTCATACTACCTCATTAAATATTACTGAGTTAGGTCCTGACATTTTACTCAGAATTATGTTTCTGGCATTTAACTATTCAGCTCTAAATGTTAAGGATGTCAATTATATAAGCATCCATCTTTTTCACTACGGTCTCCCATCAAACATTAATGATAGAAGTGTTAATTCAATTCAAGTAGTCTCAAATATCTGCCCTAAAGAATGTTGATACTGTACAAGTGCTCTGACAACCTCTGGTAAGTAATTACTTTAAAAAATATTTTAGTAAATTCAACTCATACCTAGAGGCATTTTAAATTATATGTCATTAAAATGTAATGTTTTCTCAAATGACAGGGTCATGCCAAAAGCAAAACTACACTCTATTTTTATCTGAAACACACTCACTCCAATAAAAATGTTACAACTTATACTTCAAAGAGGATAGATAAGTTGTGCT